>OZ023164.1:3884914-4024914 GCA_963678695.2 Diplodus puntazzo
TGGACTGTTATTAATGTTGCCAGACGGTCGGAGTTTGATTAGATTTAGCTACCGAAACTGCTTAGTTAAGTTTAGGAAAACATCCTGCTTTGTGTTAATATAATGTTTAGACATTTTTACTTATTTAACTTATGCACTAACTTGTGCATGTTTATGTAATATAAGTTATTCACACAATGTAACTTAATAAAAACAAACAAACAAAAAGCGGTCTCACACAGGATGTGAACTCTGGTCTCCTAGTTAAAATTCCTGTGTATAAGTCACCCCAACTACATCCTGACTTTCACTTTTTTTGTTCTTTAAACTACTGCACGAGAGGGATATCTACACCATCAAAATCAAAAGTGTAGGGCCAATGACTAGGCTGTTGTATCTGATTTGTTTGAATGGGCAGGAAAAGTAAAATTGTCATTTGCAGTCTAAGCATAGTCCATAGTCCTTCAAGTTGCAGAAACACAGTCGTAAAATGGCAATCATGCTTTAGGTGCCACCAGTGGCTATGTTAGTTTTTTGTTGTCGGTCAATGAAAGGATTCATAATGAAGCACATCTGAATCAAAGCATATTTGCTGTTGCAAATAAATGGTATATTCAGGACAGGGTTGTATTATCATGTGTGTTTACAGAACAGACTATCAAATCAATAAATCGCATCATGTTTGTCATTGTACAAGTCCTTTTTGTTTGTAAAAGCACCTGTTACATGACATTATAGCTTGTGTTTTTATGGGGACCAAAACAGGTATTTTAAGTCAAAACATGATCTTTTCTGAACCCTAACCAAGTGTTTTTTGTGCCTAAACCTTACCAGATCATAAGCACAGTGCTGTCAGAAGATGATATCAAGACACGTTTTATAAGTTTTATTATTGCTGGGAACCAGCTGTGACAAGTTTCCCACACTGGTTGAAAAGGAAGCGAGAAAACACATACGTGTGTTGACGTTGCAATCAGAAATTCAAAACTTGGTTTAGTGGGGCAGTGGCAACCCAAACACAGGGGATAAATGTTGTCCATAATCTGCCGTTGTCTTTTCCATTCAACCTCCAAATATTATCCTATGTTTCCACCTGCTCAATAATATTATGAAAGGGAAGTGGATGTGGTATCTGGGTGCTTTTGCATGTGAAGGGACAGCAGTAACAGTCTAGTTTGATTGTGTACCGGTTTTTGACAAACAAGCTGAGAATTTGTCTCATCAAACATGCCATGTTATTCTTCCTGCTCTCCGTCTTTGACACAATTGATGGCCAGTCTGATCGCTCAACAGTGGCAACTTCTTCCAATGTGTCAGGCAAATGTCACATAATAACACAGACACATCAGTCCGTCTGCCATGATGGTACTCATTTTCTCTATCGAAGATAAAAAGTTAAACATGAAGGCTAGTACTGAGAAAAAGAGCAGCTAGGATGATTCTTACTATACCCACACGTCATGCTCCCTACCGTTGGAGCCCACAGCCGCCAACAATCAAGGCACGATAAGTGATTTCATCCTGCTTTCTGCTTTTGTTCTGGAAATTTCTGTTTTGTTAGAAATTCGGGAACAGCCTTTCTACTGAACGACCATCCTGCATGCCCACGTCCTCTTCGCATCCACCCTTCTTACTCTGGCCAGCTGTGTATGTGTATGTATGAGTGTGTGTATATGTGTGTGGGAGTGTGAGGGTGAAGGAGGACCACTCTGCGTGGGCTGAACAGTGCCCGGGCTTTCTCTGCTGTGGTGTTAATAGGCCTTTTTCTCCCCTCAGCGGGGCACAGAGAGCTGTCATTTACATGGAGGTAATGGAGTGATGTAGAAGTGGATGGAATATGTGTGGGCGAATGATGATGAGGGCCTAGCGCTTCACTCTGTCTCATTTTTTCCCTACCCTTGCTTTTCTTTAGAGTCTCTCTGTCCTTCCCTGTCTCGATGTAAGTCTCATTCTCTTATTTTCCTACATTACTCATCAAGAGGTTGTTGTGATTGCTGCCAATCAGAATAAATCCCAACACCAGAAAGTAAACATTTAAAGTCCTTGACGATTTCAACATTTCTTTGTTTAAACTCTGTACCAGCACAAGTCAAAGAAAGGTGCCGTAATGTGAGCAAGTTAATAGAATTAAATGTCTCTGCATACTAATTGGATATTCTTTGTCATGTTTCTTTCAACATATTTACAATCATTTGGTTATCAAATAATTTGTGTCTTGCTTGGCAGTGGCACTGCGTTAGTGGCTGAGCTTGAGCGCCATCCAAACACATGGGAGAATTAATTCACCCTGTGGGAGAGTAAAATAGGCTGTGCGGAAGGGAAGGCAATCATCCAACCAAGCTGCTACCATGAATTCAGTTGTTCAGTTAAATGACACAAATTTCAGTGAAAGGGTCTAATTGCTTTTCTGCCAGTAATACTGACATTGAACAGTCAGTTGAAAACCTGATACATGAAAGAACAATTTCATCATCAAAATCATTAGAAGGAAATGATAAAGGAAGGCTCTCTTTAAGTAGGACAAGACCAAATTATCTTTAATAAAACAATCCAGTCGTTACAGGATAAATTCCCCCCAAAATAAAAATGCAGTCACATCTCCTCCCCCCATGCTAATGGAAAGTCTGGTGAAGTTTTGTAAACCACAAAACATTTCTGGAGCTCCACAGTGCCGCAGCATTGTCCTAAACGAAGATGTTGTCTACAACCTTGACTAGTGGTTGAGCTCTTGCACCCACTTCAGGTGGTGGTGGTCATTAATTCAAGATAATACTTTACTTATATAATATATAATAATGATAATACTTTTATCATAAATCTGAAAATAGTGCTCTTTTTTGATTCTTGCACACCTAATCCACACAAAAGGACAAGGACAATTGAGTCAAGTAAACAGAAAATAATCTGCATTGTCTAAAATTATTTGCAGTTTCTCTTCAGGTAAAACTGAAAAAATAATCTTATGTTTTACATTTAGCAAGTAAGGAGGATAGATTTTATGAAGATTATTGCAGGTTATTGAGGAATCAGGCATATTTTTGTACGTATTATGTTCTGAAGGTAGGGGTTTCTTTGCCATGAGAGGTACTTTTGCTTTGCAGGTCAATGCTTGGGCATCATTCAATTAAAGTCTGTAATGAAGGGATTGTCCATGGGAAAGTTCGGGATGGTTGTGGTGACAGTAAATGACACAAAGGGTGTGAATGTTTCACTGATCTTCACAGCACACATTTCCTCGGGTTTATCGTGATCATTCTGAGATCAGTTAATCTTATTGGACAGAGAAACAAGAACAAGGGAAAATTATTGTCAACAAGTTATGCCTACATGATAATTCCATAAACCGAATGAAATAGTACTATTTCAATTTTTTTGGTCAAACTGTCCCTTCAGTTTATTAGAATTTAGAAAAATAACTAACACACTGAAGATGTACTATTATACTTACACTGGCTGAAATGAATTTCCTAGAATTTAAAATAAATTGAATGGGTTTGAAGAACGGTAGCCTATGCAACATGCAGACATGGAGCATTTGACAGCATAAATAATTCTAGTCTAAATACATTAGACTAGATTTCCAAATAAATTGTAGTCTTAATAATAGTCTGGTATTCTTGAAGGCAATGATTCCAAAAGCAGCAAGTTTAGTTTACTATCAGGAGATACACATGGAGGATCAGGGGGATTATCCCCTCCTGTTCCGAGAGAAGGGTGGTCCCACCAACTTGTCACTGACAGGAAACACTCACCACAAACCAACGTCTTCTCCCACCCAGAACACACACACACGCACACACACTCACATGCACGCACACAGGCAACCCATCGCCTTATATGCAGCATATGATTGTAACAGCCATCAGACACACTTATTCATATACTATATTAGCCCATATGACAGCTGTGACAATGATTGGGAAATACAAATATGAATGTGAAAAGGTAAAAAAAAGAAAAAGGTCGGAAAAATAACACTTGCACATGCATGTACACACGTGTGTGTGTGTGTGTGCTTTCCCTTCACCTTGGACAGGGAATTCCCCTTTTTTTTTCTCTGCAGCAGGGACTCTTGACTTGTGTCCCTGCAGAGAACACACCTCTCACTTTGAGTATTGGAAACTTTTCTGATCCTCTGCCCTCTACCTTTCAAACCTCATTCTCCTCCAGATCTTTGATATATTATCTAAATGCTGACAGTTTTAGTTCTGTCACATATGGTCCCAAAATATTGTTTTAAGAACAAAAATCAATTATTATTTCTTACAGGTATTCATTTGGTCGACCATGCTGTTTCATAAATGTGTATGTTTTCATTGGTTCCCATTAATGTAGTTATTTCTGTATTCTCTATGTATGAAATGGGATAAAAATATCCAGAAATCTTAAACTGTGCAGAATGCTTTGTAAAATGGTTGGCAAAATTATAAAATATAAAATATAAAATATATGTAGGCTATAGCAAAGCCAATGTAAAGCAATCATGGTCATGTGAGGTCACACAAGCAGGTTGTTAATAGTTTTATAAAAATACTTACTTATTGAAAATAAACCTTTAAGAGTGTTCATCTTAGTGAAGTTCAAAGTGCTTTACAGTCGATTCATTCAGTGCATGCAGGTGCATAAATATTTTCCTCAAACTTGACTTGTTTGGCCACTGGGCCCTTTATGCTGTAAGTGATATATTTTTATTAAAATAAGTGTTTAATAGCTTTATATTGCAACAGTAATCACTGTTATACGTAGTTTGTTCAGTATCCCACATCTCTACTACCCCTGGTAATACATTAAAAGAGGAAAGAAATTCTCTCGTATCCCTGCCCACTTTATCCAATCAGGACGGAGATCTCCATAAAGAGGTGGTCCTGTCTGTTTAGTAGAAGCACAGAGAGCAGGATCTTCTTGATACCACACCAACAATGTCGGGTCAGGGTAAGCTACCTATTCCAGCATTCCTGGTGATTGCTTATACTACCAAACAGGCCAAGTGATGAAACATGCTTGAATGAAAGAAAGAGTCACTGAGAGCTACTTTGGAAAAAGCAATGCACGTGTGTCAAACATGTCTATGTATTATGTTGCAGAGTTAGCATGCTAATGAGCTACCGGCAGCATGCCCTGTCTCATAATATCACCTTGTACCTCGAGGTGATAGTCTGATAGTATTGCTCAGGCCTCTGGAAGTGACTCATGGTCAACCCCCTACCACACCCATCCTGCCCTCTACCTTCACTCCTCCTTGTAGTGAAATGTGCAAAGTGAAACATTGATCATTTTGATGAGTTCCCCCTACGGTTCACATTTAAACAATATATTTAGCATAATATTTTGAAATCTTTTCCTGGTATTACAGTACTAAATGAGTCAGTTTTAACCAGAAAGATTTCCTGTGAACAACATATCACCTCATCCTGTTGTGTCACAAAACTTTTACAAAACCATTACTCCACACAAACCAATGTACCTCATTAAAACCAGAAATGTTTGTAGTTATAACATGTTGACAATAACTTCATTTAAATAGCACAAGTTTTAAATGGCTTTAAACATATAATATGTGATTTCCTGGGTCCATATGAAAACAAAGCACAAGACATCTGCAGAGTGTTACCCCGAGATTCCACCAGATACGCTGCATTACGGCTCTAATCTGGTTTTGCGAGGCCGTCCGTCCTCCGTCCCAGCTCTGGAGCAGATACGCAGGACTTCTATTTTTGGCAGATGCCGGAGCACCACGCAGAAATTCAGCCGAATACAGCACAGAGCAGACAGGAAGTCACGCACAGAAACAAAAATATAACATCTGGTAAAATCCTTTGTTGTCGGTATTTATGTCATGCTACTGTTATGTTGACAACTGGAAGGGGAATGGACTTTACTTAATGAATGTTACAGAGAAGAGCGCGGAAAAAGGTGAGAAAGAATCTGGTGAGTGCCAAATAGCGAGTTAACCTGAATTCAACTCTCCTGTGCTGGCTAACACAAGCTCACGGCTAATGTAGGAAGGTAATCTGTCCGTTAATTGCGAATCATCACAAATGATCCTGTAGTCAAACTTGCTTTGCTGGCGGTTAACACAACCAAATGTTGACATACAACGTAGGTAAAGTTGTCTTCATGTTAAGTTTAGTCTCATTTGCTGACTTCCATTTCTTGCAAATAGTGATGGCGACCCAATGAAACACACTGTGACTTTGATGAAAATTTGAGGATTTCTCTAGTTTGAACATTTTTGGAAACATCTGGGATAATTTGTACAACTGCACAAAATACATACCACAGGCCTAGTTGTTTCCATTTAAATCAGAATTTCTAAAATGTATATTTTTCAAAGTTACAGTGCTTAATAAATTTAGTTGCATCTAGCGCCAAATTTCTAGATTACGATTGGTTGTAATCAGGAGTGTAGTGCTATTTGTTTCAGCACTGGAGTGCACATAAGATGTGCTCATGCATGCGTACACGCTCATGACTAACCATGGTAATATTTTCCCAGCAAGCATATCCTTTTATTAACTTGTGGAAATGGGTTTCCACATTTATCACCGTAAAGCTTGTGCAAAGCCTGACACCGGACAACAACATTGCAATAGACAGCCTGGCTGCTGAATATTTTTGCCACTGAAAATGTCTGAGCTGAAAATCTTAATTGACCCTGTGTGCAAAACCTGGACTTTTTGGTTTTAAATAAATAAATGTTAATCATTTGTTTACTTAGGTCCTAAAAACAGTTGCTGCCTCTGTTCCTGTGTTGTAGTTCAAAGTTACCTGTTTTGAGTGTGTAGGTCAGTGAAATGCAGCCCCCTACACAAAGAGCGAATGACAGGACGCTACCGTACGTGCCAAGCTTGTCGTATACAGTATACTTCACATAGTTGAAAGGGCTGCACATGCAGAGCTGTTCAGCTTTGCTGATAAGAAGATGCCAATCTTTGTTCAAAAGATGTCATAATTAGGTAGTATTAGCAATTCATAACTTTAATATTCAACTGGATTATAGAAACTGATGCCCTTTTTTTCGCAATTGGAAATTAAATGTGGCAGAGCAGCCCTCCAGTGTGCTCCGGCAGCACTACACACATGGTTGTAATCTTGAACGTTATTCTTACTTGTCCAGCAGAATGCAGGCAACTATTGTGTCAGTCTGCAAACATTTCTCTATCATCAGAGATTTCCATCTTGGAAAAGCAACTAAACAATGTTTGTTTGATTTCGTCTAGTATCTTGGAGTTTTTGTTTCTTAACACTCCTGTGATTTTCTTGTACAAAATAAATATGATCCACCATCCTTTGATTGTTTGATTGTTGTTTCAAACTTTGTTTCAAACTTCTCACAATACAAATAGTTTGGCAGAAAACAGCAGCCACTCACTCTCCCTCTTCTTTGTCTTCAAATCAATGCATTTCTGGCCAAAGGCCTTCACTAGTACCAGGTTTGTCCATTCTAGGCTACTGTAAAAACATGGCGACCTCCATAGAGGGAGACCCACTTCCTGTGTAGATATAAAGGCTTCACTCTAAGGTAATGAAAACACATTGACTTTTATTTTCAGGTGATTACACACAAAACATACTTGTGAATATAATATTTAATTTCTGCTAAGTCTGTTCTGCTAGATGCCACTACATATTACACATTGTATCTTTAATAGACATATTAAAACCAGATAAATTTGAAAATAAACAACAAATAAAAGGCTACAATTGATAAAGTCATACAAACAAGCCAAGAAAGAATTACTAATAAAACCGCCTGCTCTACCAACTGAGCTAATGGGCACCCCTTAACATGGACCCGTTTGATTTTATGAGTAGTCTTTGGTACTTTGAACTAGTTGATATTTCGAGGTTGCAAAGTTACAGCTGCCTCAATTTTCCCCTCCACCCTGACAGCCTTTCGGCTGCCAGCCGGTTCCCAGTCGGTTCCCAGCCACTGGGAGTCCCCCTCCTCCTCCTGGGGGTGTGCCTAGATTCCACTGTAAACACACCCATTCATTCAATAGCAGTGTCACCATGAGATGGCACGCCTCACAAAAAACACATACAGCATAAACTTTAACCATATTCTTCTACCCCATTACATCTCAGTGGCAAATATTAGACTTTTATCCCACTACATTTATTTTAAAACTTAGGTTAGGTTAGTTAGCGTTATCAGGCATATTTTTGTACGTATCATGTTCTGAAGATAGGGGTTTCTTTCTTAAGATATATTTATATGTATATTTTATATCAATAAATAGCAGTATATACAGTAATCAAAATTAGTTCAACCTTTACCTCCTGTAGTCCTGAAGTTATGAACACATAAACGCATCAATAGTTATAATTCAAGAATATACCAAATGTATATTATTCTGAAATGGACCATTTTTTTATTCAGTAATGAAAACGAAGAGTGTGTGTTTATTTGGTGTGTTTATGCACATGAACCCAGTCAATAATCAATGTCTCTCTCCAATGCAGTAGCTCAGTTGGTGGAACATGCAACCCATATACAGGCACCCCGCATAGGCCCTTGCTGCATGTCATCAGCCTGCCTCCTGTCATCTCCAAAGCTGCTCCGCCAAGCAAAGTGAAATATGTGAGTTAAAAAAAGTGATTATGTACTATGAAAACAGAGGTTTTTTAGCCTCTGTTTTCATAGTACATAATCAAAATGACAGGGATTTCTAGTTCATGGGCTTTCTCTATTTTAGCTATTTACTTGACAAAAAAATCTTCCTCATAGCATATTAGGGGATGAATAGGCAGTGTAGTAACAGATTCTTTGCTTTATGTGTTATCAGCAAAGCCAGTTTTGTTTGTACTCTTTGTCTCTGTCCCAGAAATCTTCAAGATTGCCACTTTGAATATAATCCTACACAAAACAAAACAAAATCAAAAACATGTGTTCATTTTTTCCATATTTCCACAAATGTGTAAGACTCGAAGTTGTTATAACTTACATAGCTGCTGATGGATGATATTTTCCACAGACAGATTTAGGTAGACTACTACATATCTGCAAACTTCATGTGAAGTTGCTTCATAGTGTGCATACTATTGATGAGCTCCTGATATGATAGCCTAATAATGCTAAATACGCTCTGTGTAGGAATCACATTCTCTTACATATGTCAAATACTGCTTACGATACAGTTAGTAGAGCTGATTTCACGCTGACATAATGCTTCAGCTTCCATCATCAATGCACAGCCTGGTGGAAATATAAACCATTGCAACTGGTTTCTAGACATGGCGTTGAGGGACGTTACGATTTGGCCTCGCATTCATTAGGACATCGCGGGGTATCTCATTCCAGTCGCAAACTCTTCCAGGTCTGAGCACTGATCTGTCACGGACCGACTAGGGCCTCGTCATAGAGGAACGGAGAGTTTAAAGAGTCTTCATCTATATTGAATGAGAAAGAAATAATATAAGTTAGACAATTTAAAGCAGGATATAATCAAAATGTGTGTGACAGTTTACAGATTCTTAGCAGATAAAGAACACCAGGAAGTTCTATGTATGCTGTTTTATCAAAAAGCTTTCATACGACCATGTGACTTTTTGGGATGGGTCAGCTGATATTGTTGTGCACTATGTGACAGAGACTCGAGTGTCCTTGTCATTGCTTGTCCCATAAGCATGCTGCAATGATGCTAGTTGAACCTTCACCACTCTGATGGGAAGCCACTAGAAAAAAGTCAATGAGATGGTCTCCCAGTTTGGGGGAGGAGATGGAGAGGCGTTAAAGAGCTGAGTAACATTTTGTTTCAGCTAAGTTTAGCTTTGAAGGGGCAGCAGAGAACATGAACAGGTCACTGTCACAACACGCTTTTTTGTGTGTTTTTCTAGATGCAGCATTGTACAGTGATGCAAGAGGCATACTGTAATACTGGGTGAGCAATGTTAGAAAGCTTTGTTTTTATATATTGTAAAGGTGGGATGTGGGGACATGGTACAGGGAACAAAGTGTGTTTTCATTTATGCATGTGTGTGTGTGTGTGTGTGTTACTGTTGTTAGAATTCGCCAACCTGAGTCCTGTCAGCTGTCCATGATTCAACAGTTTTTTGCCTGAAGCCCAGCAGTAGCTATGTTCTTACCACGACAGCTCTAGGTTCCCTTAATTAGTGTTAGTTACACATCAGTTTCATATAGTCCTGAGATGATACCGCCTATCTGTATACGCCATATGCTATGAAATTTGTGTCAAAAAATGCTTCTGGTTCTGTGAGTCCTCTGCACATGGTCGTGTAACAAGAAACTCAGAAAACCAATCTAAGAGGGAATAATGATGGGAAATATTAAGGGTAAGTGGATATAGTTATATTTTATAAAGGCAGGTTCTGCAAAATAGACCAATTATCTATAGCTGAATTCCCCTTTCACTGAAAAATGTGTTTTCCTTATATGACTTTGCTTAAATGTTTTAGCTCAACTGTGCAGAAGGATGTCTGTGCAGAGTTTGACACAACATAGTTTTTTTTTTTTTTTACATGCATCAGCTGGAGGAGGACATTTTCTGTGCTAATTTTAAGGTTGTTGCACACATTGTGTGTCCACAGTTAAACCTTGGAAACCAAAAATATTTTGCACAGTTATACACAAAGGAGTCTTCGGGAGTAAATGTAATTTGTTTTTACCAGGTAAACTGTATTTTTTAAAACAGGAAAATAATATCAGACATGAGTTTTTATACAAAGTACTGTATTTCTAAATGTCTTTAAACATTTTTGTAGCAAATCTTTAAAATGTGCAGGAATGTCACAGAATAGGCAAGAAAAAAAAGAGACAATTGTGCTGAAAAGGAACAACACACTAAGCTGTCAGAAGAGTAATTTTTACCCCTCATGTCTACCGGCTGCTGCTGTGCTGTGTTCCTGCTCCATCATCTGCTCCTATTCTTAAGATGCAAGATGGCGCTGTCTTAAGTTGCAGCCTCTCTGTGTCTGTGTCTGTAGTGCATTTGTAATTGTTTCACTTCAACCTTTTTCCACTGCACATATTGTGTGGATCTATCTCTATCCTATGGATATGTTTTTTTCCTCCAAATTTTCATTCAATCAATAGAAATGGACATTGTAAACCTGAAAGCCTTAATGTGTATATTTATTAATTATTTATTTATTTATTTATTATTGTTACTTGCTGCTAGCTCTGGTCGCCCATGCCAACCTGCAGTACTGACAGAGTGTATGCTGTAAATGTTTTTTTTTTATAGTTGTTGTTTTTATGTGACTTGAGGCTGCAAACTGAATTGCCCTGCAGCGAAAAATAAAGTTGTTTGATTGATTGATTGGATATCTGTCTGTCTGTCCATCCACTCATCCATGTTAGGGGTGGGCGGAGCTATCCAAATATGGATAGTATTGATACCAAGTTGAGTATCGGTATCAGATCGATACCAGCGCCATGAGATCGATATTTTTGTTGTAGTTTCTCTTCTATAAGTTCAGCAAATCACTTGTATTTCTTCACAGAGTTTGTGTGATCACAGCGTCTCTCTCAGTCCTGATGCACAGTGCTCCTCTCCACCTCTCTCACTCCACTCACTCAGGTTCACTCTGAAGTATGAATATGGCAGAATATAATAACCCTTTTCTGTTGAAGGAACATTAGTATTCCTATTTAGACTACATGCAGATAGGTTATAGATTTAATTATGCTAAATATTATTTTCTAAGTTGGCTAAAATCTTTGTACTGTGTTTTATTATTATCATAATCTTGATCAGCTGATTAAAGGCAAAAGTACAAAATCATTCAATGATCAGGAGTTTTCGGTATCAGTATCGGTATTGGCAATACTGGCCCTGTAATTACTTGGTATCGGATCGATACCAAAATTTGCAGTAATCCATGTTACTCAGTAACTAGCCAGTGTGCCAGTGTCCACCAAATTCAATAATGGAGCATTTCACTGACAGCTCTATCCACTCCACTGTCTTTATACCCTTGGTCTACTTTTGAGACGTAACAGTGAACATGAGGTGTTAGTACTGGCTCTCGATGAGGTAAGTTAGAAATACAAAGTGTTGTTGAGGTAATGTTGTGCATTAAATTAAGTGGCACATAGCTCTATCTTCGAACAGTAATCTCTGTTACAGCGTTTGGTCAGTAACCTCTGTTTCTACTCCCCCTGCTCATGCAGTGAGAAAGAAAAGAGATGTTCTGGTATCCCTGACCACTTTATCCAATCAGGACAGAGAACATCCATAAAAAGGCGGTCTTGTTCGCTTGCGAACATGTGGAGAGTGGAATCTCTCTGTTTGCGGCTAAAAGGCTGGAAACAATGGATGCCTTTGGACTGTATGGCAGCTGCATTACTGAGCTGCTGCTGCTCACTCGTGTGTTTGTGTTCACATAGGCTGCGTGGCAGCTGCACTGCCCTATCTATTTACATGTAGTTTGCCTCTGATAATTATCGATAAATATGATGACGTGATTTTCCTTTACCCAGCTGTATGAGCGAGAAAGCTGGAGGGGGAGCAAGAGGGACTGAGGGAGAGGAAGTGAGGGAAAGAGAGTGCACAGGACATAAAATGCCCTGACACATCTACATTAAACTCTGTCACAGCTTCCTCATTTAGGTTCATGTCTCATTCAAACAAAAAAGAATAACAATTTGTTGTATAACAAATGTCAAAACCAAAATGATAATAAACAATATAAAACATCTGCTGAAAGAAAAATAAGTACACATTAATTAAAAAAAAAAATTAGCTTCACTTAAATATTTAAGTAAAGCATCATAAATTGATGTTCCACGTTTGATGTTGTTGACATCTCCTTCATTCACTAGCTTCTAAAGGCTAAAGTGTAAATGCAATGAGACTATGGCCACAGCTCACTGGTTAGCTAGCTAGCATCTAGTGCTTTGTAGCTAATAATAATATAAATATGGATGTGAACATTCATATAATATTCCCTGAATATGATGTTTTCTTTTTACTTTTTTTGAATTTCAGATTTAATTTACTGGCTTATGTGTTAATGGTCTAAACTAACTGGGAATTCATTATTCAGCAGGCTCCCGCATCTGTCAGTTCAGCAGGGTAAGGGGTCATTATGCAGATTGACAGACAAAGGCTAATCAATACACATCTTCATCCGTCTTGCATGTGTCTGATAGAAAACACACAGTTCCATTTGAATCAATAGAGCTGTCTACACGGGCTACGTGAAGGCTCATGCTTCATTCACGCTTTACACTCATAACTGCAATCTAGGACTTGTGACATGTCTTTTAATGCAAGGAGTCAATCTTTAGTGTACAACTAGATTTATTGTGGGTGTTCAGCTGTGAACACTGTCCAAATGCCATGGTAGCACAGCAGTGAATAAACAGATCCAGAGTAAACTGACAGAGAAAACAGTTTCTTTCATTTCATTGCCGGAGGAGACATGTACTACGTCTTAAATCCCTTCACATTTATGATATGGTGCTCTATTTAAACCTGCTGCCAATTAGGGCTGTCAACGAATATTCTAAATTTGAATATATATTCAAATATATAAAAAAAAAACGGAGATTCGATTGTGAAAATTAATATTCGACTGTGGAAAAAACACATCAGCGGCTGCTTTGCGAGTGGGCGCACGGCATGACGGGTCAGGGACAGGTCACAGGAGTCACACTTGCACAGTGTCACTCACTGCTGTAAGTGAGACACGACAAAACATATTGGCAGAAAGTTCAGAGCCCAACTCGGCAGCAGAGAGAGTGGTTTGGACTCCAAGCAACCTAAAAAGCTCCGTTTGGAAATACTTCGGATTTTGGTCAGTAGACGGCAAAAATGTGGAGCCTGGAGATAAAGTTGTATGGAAGCTGTGTAAGCTACAGTTAGCTTACCATTCCACCACTAGCAACATGAGTGCACATCTCGAAAATGTGCACCCAAATGAGCATGCCATGATGTCTGGAAGTCCAACTAAACAGCCTCATCTCTACTCACGTTTTTTCACCGCCTGCCACAAGCTCTTTGTCTGCAGCACGACAAGAGGCGTGCAGGAAGAAACTTGCTTCGTTCATATGCAAGGACATGAGGCTGATCAGTATCGTTGATGACACGGGCTTCAGAGTGTTTTGTCAAGAATTGGAAGCGAGGTACCATATCTTAAAAATACCTATACAAGTAGTTATGTCTCGTTGTATTAGTTTGTCCTCCTGTTATTGACATATTGCGCAAATATAGATATTCGAATGGTTCGAACCTGTGTGGTTTTTTTAGAGCGAATATTCAAACGTCATTGTGGAGCAATTGTGACAGCCCTACTGCCAATACACTGCCAGTGTTTGGATTGGATGGAGTTTAAAATATATGTAATGTATGATCTGAGGTGCCTCAAAATTTCAAACAAAGGAACAAAAAGTAGTTTAACTGACATGCACACTACCATCTGCTGTCAATCCCAAAAAGCAAGGCATCTAAATTTATAGCTGTAATGATGTGATTGGTGTATTTAATTGCTGACACCTGCTGTAACCCATACATGCACATCCATTTAACCAACCAGAGTCAGCCTCAAACACTATCAGCCAATCATGTCTCTGCTTTCAATCTTAAAACCGCTCTCCTCTCTGCTGTCAGCTGTCATTTCAGGCATTCATGTGACCCTCCTCCTCCAGCTCTTCATTCCGTTCCTAGGTTCTACTCACCAGAAACAACTCCCCTGTCAACAGGGGAATTCCCTCTCCACTGAAAAATGGTTCATTTTATGTGGGTGTGCCAGTTTCAGAGACCTGGGATTATGTACATAGGTGCTCTGGCATGGCTTTACTGGAACAGAGCATCTTTTTTATGACTTAAGTGCAAATTTCTGCTGTTAAAAGGCCTATAATGTGCCAAAGCCAATGTGGACCTCATGGGACCTTATATCGAAAAAAAGAAATTGTATAGTAGTCAATAGGGTGAGACAAATACATTTTGATCCTTTTTAAATTGTACCATGAATCACACATATGATGTATGTCAATTACAAATATAATTTTCCTAGACAAGAAAGAGGCAGTTTGTTGTAAATAAAGTAAAATACCATCTAGGTTTGTGTTATACAGTGAACTACATCATCTTGTTCAACATGCATCGCCAAGACAAACTTGGCACACATCTCAACACAGAAAAGGTACTAAAATATACTGAAACTAATGAAACAAAATGGGAATTTATTATCAACTGGGCGATGTTACATCAGTGGTGTGATCCTTGGCTGCAAGACTTCCTTCGACATGGCAGCTATGTGCTTATTCTTAATGTCCTGTCTAATGCTTTGATTAAAATAACATGATCGATAGCCCCACAGGTCAAGGTCTGCATCACTAGTTGATGATTACCATTTTTGTGTAGAAATAGAAAACCCCCTTCTCAACAACTAATGGGAAATCACCATGAGATCATCAGTAACTCAGACCACAGACCAAACATACAAATGTTCACTTATGCTTATATTTTCTGGATTTCAGAATTAATTAGCACAACTACACAACATGTTAGCCCGTTGGTAAGTCATTATCCATCTTTTTAATTATGTCTGTGCTGGGCTGTGTATTCAACATTTGATGGCATTGACGTCTCCTTGCTTCACTAGCTTGATTTCTAAAGGCTCCAGTTTAAATGCAATGAGACTATGGACACAGCTCACTAGTTAGCTGGCTAGCATCCAATGCTCTGAAGCTTATATTAATATAAATATGGATATGAACATTTGCCGCCTTTACAAAGTGGTCTGGAACAAGTCTTAAAACCAGAATAAACCTAAGAATGTTTTTTTTCATTTCCGGTTTCCTAGTCTGGGAGTCAGCATGTTTTTTGAATGGGTTTTTGGTTCGATGCCTGACATAACATCTGTGGTTAATACGAGCTAAAGAGATTTTCCCCCTTAGCTCAGTAACATGAACTACAACAGTAAAAGTCCTATATTTGAATTTTAAAGCATTTACGTGTCTTAAAAAAGACAATTGTCTAAATGAGACCACAGTGGTTGTGGGGGACTAGTCATCTTCCTGAGTTTCCTGTTTTTTTTTTCCAATTTGTAAGCTCTTCTATTAAAGGTGCTATATAAATTAAGTTCATTATTATTGTCATTAATATAGGCCATCTTTACAGGTCAGATATTTACAATCTTTTTTTCCTCTAACTTTCCAACTTGTAGAATGGTCAATTGATAGTAATCTAAGTATAGTATAGTTCAGGGGTACTCAAATACAAATCTTAAAGGGCCACAAAGATTTTTTTCAATGACTCAAAGGTCCATGTATTGAGGTTGGTCAGGCCACATGCAATAATACTGTAATATTCGAAACAAAATGTCCTTTTCATTCAAAACAACAGCAAAAATACGAACTAAAATAAAATGTCATTTCCATTTTGACATAGAATAAAATCCTTGTCTGGTAAAAATGTAAAATTGTTAAATATTATGCTACACGTCTTTCGATCCTGCAGGTTTGGCTTGATGTACATCCTCCTACAATATCTATATGGTATGATAAACTACTATCATTTCTTCCATATGAACGGCTATCTCATGTACTGCAAGCAACCCTAGAGGATCTTGTTAAAGAGTGGTCCATCCTCAGCAGTGACTGGCCAGCAATAATAAGTATTGGAGTAAATTAAGACTAAGCATAAACTATCACTGATATTGTGAACCCTCCCCCCACACACACCCCTTTTTTTTTTAGATATTCAGTGTTGTGTGTTTGTCTCTGTGCTTAGTCTCTTGTTTGTTTGTTTTGTATATATGATTTTGGTATATATGTTATCACTTTGTAACAGCAGAAAGCTGTGGTCATATGTTGTTTCCTTAATCAATGACTTGTTCTGTTGTCTCAAATAAAAATTAAAAAGATAGTTGAAAATAAATAAATAAATAAAATACATAGTTGAATATTTCCTCTTTTTGTTTGCCTTCAAACATTGTGTCCATCATTTCAGTCATGCATTCTTTTATTATTTGTGCATCTGAGAATGGCTTCTTGTGCTTACCCAAAATCCACACCACTCTGAGTGAGCACTCTGTTGCTCTTTCTTGTTGTGTCATAAATGTGACAAGAATCCTGCTTGCAGCTTGATATGACGATTTCAGTGCATTTATTTTTGTTGTTCTTACCTCTGAATTTTGAGGAAATGTCTCTTCAAAATTTCTATGCTTCGTCTCATAATGCCGTTTCATGTGGGAAATCTTCATCACAGCTATAGTCTCCTGGCATATTAAGCACATGGGTCTTGTGCTGGTTGGAGGGAGAATGAATGCATTTTTTTCAGTCCATTCTTCTTTGAATTGCTGATTTTCACTGTCCACTTTTCTTCTAGCAGTGAACTTGGAACACGCCATTTTCGTGCAATCTAGAGGCTCCTACAGTCGGCAAAATGTCACTATGCGAACAAGAGTCCTGCACTGGTTAGGGTACCCGCGAGTACTCAACGGGTGACCCTCACAATTTGGATGAAACGGGTGAAAAATAATATATTGTGTCGGAGCGGAGCGGGTAGGATGCCTGGAGAGCACGGGTCAGGTTTTGCAATTGCCATTTTCAAGGCGTCACGTGCAAAAAAAACAAACAAAAAAAAACATTATTAGCAACACATCAACAAAAATATTCCTACATTTCAAAATGATAAGCATTTATATATGAGCTCATTCATGCTTGCTTGCGCCCTCCCAGAACTCCCACTCCCCAAGCTGGCTTACTTTCATTTTTAAAAATTGTGTCCTTCAAATTTACCTCCGGGTGCGGGTCGGGCGTCGGTATCAATTTATAGCGGGTCGGCTCGGGTGCAGAATGTAATTTGTGTAACTGTCGGAAAATGGGTCGGATGCAGTTTTAATTATGGCGGGTACGGGCAGGTACGGGCGGTTTGCAAAATAGGACCCGTGCAGGACTCTGATGCGAACTGCTCCAAAAACGAAAGTGAAAGTTAAAAATTGCGCTCGCAGCAGTGGGTGACGCAGCTGTCTGTGTATCGTTGGCATGGAAACAATTCCCAGTATACACCTGCTGACCCAACCGAAACACATACTGAAGGAATAACAGTTCGGGGGCCACAAATAGGAGGACGGCGGGCCGGATGCGGCCCGGGGGCCACCTATTGAGGACCACTGGTATAGTGTAATAAGATGCTTAGCTGTGGTGACATTAATGTCTGGATGTGACCTTGATTTAGTTCATTTATAGCCACATTAACATTAGCTTTTTTTAACCCTTAAAAAATCATCAAAGTGGTGTTCCTCTGGGAAGATTATCTTGTTGAACAAAATGTTTCAGGTTAGCCTTCAAAATATCCCTGCCATTCTCTATCAACAGGTTAAAGGCAACCACTTAGTCTGCATGAGCAGCATGGCTCAAGCAAGTGAGATTCAGTGTCTCGCCTCTACTTTCCACGTCTCGTGCAGAACTAGACAGTGAAAATGATCTGTTAATAGTCATATTGGCATCATAGCAGCATTTCCCTACAGATTTAATGTCGATGAAAAATACATAACGTTAGTGGAAGGGCGGTGTTTTTGTGCTCTCCCTGTATCTCTGAACAAGTGCAAACAAAAATTCAATTATTGATCATTTTTAAAAGAAAACTCCATGTAGTAAGATACGGCTAACGGCAGCACTGCTGTTAGTTTGGACAGGCGTGCAAGCCGCAGCAGTTCAGCTACACAGCCATCTCTCTTCTCATGCAGGCAGTTTATCCAAGGCATTAGAGGACAGCTCATCTAAAACACAGTGTTGAAAGAGTTATTTGTAACTCTAAGCTGATGGTTTAGGCACAAACACAGCCAAATTCCCTCATGTTGGTCCATTTTCTTATTTCTTTAGGGAAATTTAATTTCCCAAAAGAACACATATGCAATCGGCTATGATTCGGGGAGATTTAGGGACAAACCTGTGCTATTGTTCCTATCAGGAGGAGACACCTACTCTGGACAAACTGTTTTTGTTTAGAATTTGGTAAGAGTTGTCCCGTCTTGTTCAAATTCAACATGCTGCTGGCACGCACGCTGACACACCACCATTGCATCTACCACATGCTCACTCCTCCCACCGCCTCCCGAGGGTTACATATTACACATTATAATGTTGGACTCTTCTCCTCCTCCCCATGTGTCTCACCTGTGTGTTTTCAAGATAACAGCCTGAGAAATCCCTGCTTCTGTGGTCGGGCGCTGCAGGGTTTGGTCGTTCTTTGGATGTATATGGAGGAGGCAGAGGACTCGTGGGAAAACTTATCCCTGGAAATGAAGCTTCGTCCACCTTTGTGTGTCAGTTCTGCCTCCTCTCCCCAGCTGCTTTTACACCTACATCCTCCACCCTTGTCCTTCCCCGTCTCGCTGCTCTCTTCCTCCTCCTCATTCTCCATCCTCCTCCCTCCTCTCAGCTTCACATCAAAGAGGAAAAAAACACATGAACACAAAGGATGTGTCTTTTAAGTGTGGTGCAGATTTAATAGAGCGGAGAGAGAGTGAGCTATTGGACGGTTGTAGTTTTAAACCCCCTTTCGATTTTTAGATTACGTAACTTAATATAATTCACGTAATGGTAAGAACAATTGGGAGGCGCTTTGACCTGTAATAATCTTCAATGAAACTTTGATTTTATCTCCCCTGACATTTTACCAGTAGAAACGGCATTAAGAATAAAAAAACATCACCAGGCTGAGAATCCTAACTGCTTTGAAGATTGATACAAAACTGAATACCCTACCTGCTGCTTAAAAGTAAATCCCAAGATGGTATCCATCCGGGCGTATTGACAAGCTTAGGAATGGCTGTGTAGTTTTATGGAAAAAGAGCAGGGATGACTGTAGTGGGACGACAATTGACTGATTTACGTGTGTTTCTCTTTGTTATCAGTCAAAAACTTGCTGAGAAAGAGCAACAACATGTGATCTTGGAAAGGGGGAATGCCCTAATTCTTACACCTATTCATATATCTCCTTGTCCTTTGCTCAATCTCCCTTTTGTCTGTATCTTCACTTATCTCTTGTTAAACATACACACATAACACTTTTCTTTAGTCAACCATGCCCTTTATTTTAGTCCAGTAATTCTTAGGGCGAGTGTTTGCCACATTCACAACATGATTGTTAAGAGTGCCCACTGTCATACCTGAATATCAGTAGACCAATTCACCTCAAGAGTTCACGCTGTTTCTCTTAAAGCAAATCATAATGAAAATTGTAGGTTTATGAGCCAGAAAAAAGGAGGGGTGGGGGGTGGAGTGAGGAGTGCTGTTTGGTTTCCAAGCAACAGTTAACGCTGGGTGCAGCGAGAGCTGCAGGGTGGGTTCCTGAGTTCCCATGTTTCAGCCTTCGTCTCCACATTCTCTTCCTGAGGAATTTGACCCGCCTGACCTCTCGGAATATGTCTGGATTTACCCTCCCCTCCGACACACAATCACAGCGCACTGTAATCGAAAGCCTTTCTTAGAGCATATCTAACTCCCTCTTTTTTGCCTCTTCATCGCAGAGGTAGTGCTGGCCACAAAGCAATGTGTGCTGCAGCTGATATGCAGGTTGAATTTAACTCCTCTTCTGATCAAAATGTGCATCCAGTGTTTCCTTCTGTAACATGTAACCTGCTGTTAAAATAAGGAATCTGATGGAACAACACACTCAGACTCCAAAGCCAAGCCATCAGTGGAAATCCACCTACCAAGAAATGTTTGCTTTACTGATAATCAAATTTGGAACAACAACAACAACAAAAAATGTAATCTTATCATTTTAAATTATAGTTCGATGCATATTCTGAATGTCTCTCCTCTCAATAAATATCTCTGTAAGCATGTCTCTCTTTTAACAGTGATGGCTTATTTCTGCTTTTAAGTTTTTTAAGACTCGTTCCCACATCATATCTGTCAACTAGAAATAAAAATGATCAGCAATGCATTGCATTCAACAGAACACACATTAACACATAAATATTTCTTTAAAATCCCATGTAAAAACATCTGTATTTTTGCACATACAGTTTGTAAAGTGGCCCAGCTGTAATTCCAACCTAAAAGGCGTGAAACTCAGTGACTACCAGAAAGGAAGGCAGAAATACTGCTATATTCATTAGTGTGTGTTTGCTTGCGCATGCCTGCTATGGAGTGAAACATGGAGGTGTATGGAGGATGATCAGATAGAAGGCCATTTGAGAGCACTGTACACACTCCATCTGGACACACATTCACTGTGAAAAAGAGTGTGAAAAAAGAAGAAAGTGACACACAGAGAGACGGTGAGATTATAATCTTGAATTTTAAAAATCAACCTGTTAAATGTCTACCAATGTCTCAACACTCCCTTTGCATGCTGTTTCATCTAATTCATGCTGGCTTAAATTCAGTTTGCACATACAACGGAGTGATCTATCTAATACACTTCTTTTCTTCATTTTTTTCATTTTAAAATGTTTATAGAAAAAATACAGGCACTGATGACATATATATATATATATTTCTATAAAAGCAAGGAATCTCTGTCTGTCTGTCTGTCTGTCTGTCTGTGTGTGTGCCTCAAATATCTCTGCAGATCAGGATCAGACCGACCTGAGAGTTTCAACATGGCCGCCGTTTGGTTCAGTGGTGTGCAACTTCGCATTTGTTTGGACTGCAACGCTACCGTGAATAAATTATTTCATAAATGCTTTACAAATTCCGGGAGCATTGTCCACCGGAGCCACCACAGTCACGTGCGCACCAGAGCCAATCATTGCAGAGCTCAAGCCCACGACATACGTTAAGAAACAAGCGGATTTATACCTGCAGCGGTGTGAGCTGGACCGGGATTTTGCCAGAGGTTCGATCCCGTTCTGTTCTGGGCATCTAAACTGACTGTTGTGGATTAATGAGACTAAAAGAGTCCGGTCCGAGTCTGTTCGGGTCTGAGGAGATCCGGAGACGCGTGGACAACAAAGTGGAATCGGAATCTATGGATGTTCGTGTGTAGCTAGCTGCTAGCCACTAGCCAACCCACACAGCCCACCTCCCGAGTCGATGGACCGGACCCACCGGCACGTTCAAAACCCGACTTAGGGTAAATTATGTCCGCCACGCTTTTTCGCGAACATTGCCGTCACGTCTGATTTGTGTCTGGTGCAGAAGAAACGGTAAAAACAGCTTTTGTCACGAAATGGTCCAAGCAGCAAGTTTGGTTGTTGAGGAACAGGAAATTGTGGGAGGGACGTCGGCGGACGAATGACAGGCAACAACGGTTGGTGTACAGACAGCAATATTGAGAGTTGAGAGATTTGTGACATGTAGCGTGTTTGGAGTGTATAGTTAGTGTGTTACGTAGTGTTTGGTGTAGTGTGTTTAGTGTGTATGGAGTCGGTTTTTTGTTTAATGAGTCAAAACAATGAGGAGAAGCTGAATGTGGAGCAGGCAGTGCAGCTCTTCATTCAGCTGGAAGGAGCTCAGGCAGACCTGAGCATTGCCTGCATTTAAATGTGAATACTTAAATATAACTTTGTAAATTTTTAAAATTTATGCACATATTTAACAAACAACAATTTGTATTTGCATTATAAGTAATACAAATGGTTTGTTAAACATATTTGTGGTTTTCACAGTAAAAAAAATCAAAATTTTTCTACTCGGATTTTATGGTTTTCTTTGTGGTTTTAGGTCCATTGTGTTAATACAGTATGTCAAAATGAAAAAATAACTGTACAGTCACACATGTGAGGTTGAGCTGTAAATAATGACACTAAGTAAATAGTTTTTAAGGTGAAATATAATGGCAAAATCAAAAATAGTCAAAAACGGCCAATTATACCCTGGAATATCGGATTTCACAACAAACCTGTCATGCCTCTATTTGGACACTAGTTGTTTTCTGCCTGTTTTCTCTCATCCCCCATTCCTGCTCGTTTGGTTTCGCCCACTTCCCTGATTGCCAGCCTCCTCCCTGATATGTTTCACCTGGTGGTAGTGTGCTTGTGTATTTATAGTTCCTGTGTTTCTCTTGTTAGTTGCCAGTTCGTCTTCTTGTCTCCGTGCAGAAACGTCCCAGCTCTGATCCATATCATTCCCTAAGTGTTTCCTGGTTATCGACTTCGTCCGTGTCCGTACGACTTCGCCCCTGCCTTTTCCTTGTCGGATTGTCTACCTTTGCTGACTGATCTTCTGTGTCCTGACCTCTCTGCCTGCCTGATCCCTGCCTGACTCGTCTGCCCTCACTGAATGATCACCCGTGTACCGACTTCCTTACCTGCCTGCTCCCTGTCTGGTGTGTTTGCCTCGCTGACTGATATCCTGTGTAACGAACCCACTTCTCTAAGTAAAGATCATTGCCTTGTCCTATCCCGAGTCTTGTCGTGCATTTGAGTCCAAACTATTGTGGTTGTTTCCCGGTCGTGACAAAACCTAAATATCCCTGACGTTCCACCTTCAAACACAGCCTCATTTGGCCATCCATGAAAAAGCTACTTAACCTCCAACTTTTCTATAGGAACACATATTTCCTACGGGCAGTGCACTAGTATTTTTAAAAAGGTAAAAGAGAGGAGAAATATATACTATAACTCAGCTTGATGAAAATGCAGTCCAAAAGAAATCAAGTTTTCTAAACATTTGTTTTCTGTCTCTGCCATGAGCAGTTTGGCTAACTAGTCACCTGATTTCTTCTGCCTGTCCTATTTCCTGCCTCTTTCTCCTACTCCAACTCTACTCACCTACTCTCATAGCTGTGCCTCATCAGTAATCAACCCAGTATATATACTCCAGCCTCTCCCACATTCATTGCCAGATTGTTCTTCTCCCTTATGCAAGAAACTCCAGCACTTTTTCTCAGACTGATTCCTACGCTCGCCAGAGTGTCTTCACATGCGGATTTCCATTAGCTGACTTCCGCCTTCATGACCTGAAAACCAGGTCTCTACAAACTGGTACTGTAACTCTATGCTGTTCTTCAAGTGTGTTGGGAATGCTGCTGCTACATTCTCCTCAGCATCACAGCCTGTTTTTTTGTGACATCATTAGTGTTCATCTGCTGGGGTTTTTAATTAAAGATGCTTGCAAATTATCTGTGGTTTCTCAAGTGCTGAGATCGGGTCCTGACACCAACTGTTACAGTACAATACAGTACATGTTAGCCTCTGAGCAGGCTAAGGTGGCATTCACGATTAACCATCTGTGGCGGGGGGGGGGGGGGGGGCACCACTGAATGGGAGAAATGCACACCAGCCTGCTCATCCTTCCTGGCTTTCTCTGCTGAGTTATGCAAGGTGTTTGGTGAGGTCTCTATGTGTCCTGACTCCACTAGAGGACTTTTGCCCTGCGTCAGGGAGACCGGACTTTTTCTGACTTTATCTTTGAGTTTCGCACTAGAGCCCGCCTAAGCAACTGAAATGCGGTGGCTCAGTGTAACGCTTATCTGGCTGGTCTCACAGAGTATATTACAGATAAGTTGGTTTTCTTTTGATCTCCCTCCTTGGTCCTCTGGATCACCTGTTTGTTTCTCAGGCCCTAGGTCTGATGGTCTCCAATGGGCTCACAGATCCAGACTTACCTGCCACCCAGGTATCCAGTGGACCAAGGAGATCCTACTATGTAGATTCTGGTGGGCCACCCTGGAGGGAGACACCTAGGAGTTAATCAATGCCTGTCCTGTCTGCAACCAGCACAAGCCATTCAACAGGCCCCCACTTGTCTCTTACAACTTCTGCCTGTACCCCATCATCCTTGATCTCACATCTCCCTGGACTCTGTTACTGGCCTGCCAGCATCCAATGGACACACCACCATACTAACAGTATTGAACAGGTTTAGCAAGATGGCCCACTTTGTTCCTTTGTCCAAACTCTCTACAGCCAAGGAGAATACCAAGCTGGTTCTTGTCCACATCTTAAGGCTCCGTAGTCTCCGATCAGGGCCCTCAAATCACCTCTGTATTCTGGAGGGAGTTCTGCACACTCAACCGGACTATCCCTGTTCCATTACTCCTACTGGTTCTAGCCTCCACTGACATTCCATGTCTCCAGAGTAAAACCAGCTTGGGAGAGCCCACTGGTTCCTGCCACTCCATGCCACCATAGGTGGTTCATCAATAGAGGTCCACTGCTGCAATCCTGACCAACCCTCCAAGACCGTTATGCCCACTGGGGTGCTCCGCAAGGGACATTGTCCTCTCTTCTGTGTGAGGCCCTCAGACTATAAGGAGGACTAAGAGGAGCTATCCTCTGATAAGGTCAGCTCACACTCTAATACGGAAGAGGAAGAGGCTGGAATGGTTTTCTTTAAGGAGTACTAAATGGATACAGTGTTGCCTGCGGCTGTCCAGCAAAGTTTTTCCTCCACCTCGATATCGAGTAATTCTTCCATTCTCCTCCTCTGTGGCTTTTGGTGGCTCAGAAGCTTTCACGGTGTTGCTATGCTTGTCAGAGTACTTCACCATGTGGATTTCCATCAGCTGACTTCTGCCTTCATGACCTCATCACCAGCTCTCTCCAGACTGGTACTGTAGATTACTGGTACCGGGCAGCCCCCCCAGAGACTTCTTGTTGACTTTTTTGTGACATCATTAGTGTTCATTTGTCATCTGCAGGGTTTCAATTAAAGCTGCTTACCAACTATCCCTGGTTTCTCAAGTGCAATTGGACCCTAACACCAGGCATGGACTGGCCATCTGGCGTACCTGGGCCGACGCACGTTTTTGGGCCGGGGTGTCATAATTTAATCAAAACAGTATATTATAAATCATTTTTATCGACCGCGACAGCCCATTGGTTGATTTTCTTGAAGGACATTGGGCTAATCCAATGAAATCTCTCAGCACTCCTCTTTTTTTTTGTAAGTGCAAGGTTTAGAGGGGGCGGCCCATTGGTCCATCTTCAATATAGACAGTGGACTGAGCCAATCAGGATATAGTACGACGTGGCCCTGCCCCTTCCCTGCGCTGTCACCTGTAACTTCTGCTAGTTTCAAAGTGTTGAGCGCGAGGAGTGACAACATGGAGCAACCAAAGAGAAAGAAATTGGGTGCGGAGAAGTTGCGTGCTAAGAGAAGAATCTCACTGTAGATGTTGGAAAACGTGCAAAGATCACAGACATGTTCGCTGGAGGGGCTGCTGTGGCCTCCACGTCCTCTGAGACAGCATGGTGGTGATGGAGGTAACGTTAGCTGTTTTACATGTAGAGTTCTCAACGGGACAAACCCGACCGGACTGCGGACTCGGGCCGAGTTAACGTGGGGGGGCGGCACACAGTTCATGCGGGTGTGTCGGGTTCGAGCTTGTAATTTTAAGGCCCGCTGAGAACTCTAATTACATGAGAATGATGAGCAATGGCGATTGATAAGTATCAATATTAATTGGTGTTCATACTTCCCAAAATCTGGCAGCCACGGCACCTTATTCTGATAAAACAGCAAATGGTCAAGGCTGAGAAGTGTTGGATGAGCAGCATGTGTCCACTTTAGGCTCCATCATGGCATTTTAGATATTTAGGTTAAAGGTGTGTTTAAAGGCTGCATAGTAGTTTGAATTTGTTGCAACCCTCTATGCTGTGGTTGAACATGTTTTAAAAAACTGATTTTAAAACTGCTAAATGATAGTAAAAGCTTTGCAATTTAAGAATTACTAGAGTAAGTGTAAAAAAAGTATAAAAGTATTATTAGAAAAAGAGGTATGCCCACATTAAATAAGAGTAAACCATTGTCAAGTGCTTTTAAGAAATAGTTGCTTTGCATGAGTTCATAAAGCAGCCCTGTTTTTAGCCTGATATAACAATGTTATAGCTTTTTAAAGGAGGGAGCACCTTATAACCTGAAGAATTAGAACTGAGCTGCTATATCAGGGAAATTCAGAAAATACATGTTAGAGATGATTTCAATAAAAAGGATAAAAGAATCAATTGAACTACACAGAGCAGACAAGAGTGGTGGAGTTAACAATAGATGCTAAACTTCTGATATTTAGGATGTTGATGATACATTATGCTTGAAATAGAATATAGCTAAGGAGGTAGAACTGTGTTGAGTAAATGTACTTATTTGCTTTCCACAATGATTATTTGATAGACTTCTAAAGTAATGATAAACTGTACATTTCTAATAAGGCTAAAGGCAAAAAGTTATTTTTTATTTTTTTTGGTTGTGCTCCGCTAATTATGAGGGGCTGGTCTAAGCCAAAAATGCCAAGGCCGATTTTTTGTCCCAGTCCACCCCTGCCTAACACCACCCATCACAGCTGTGATAAATGTGGGCTCTTCCACTTAAATAAAATAAGCCTAGCTGCTACAATAACCCTGTTAGTGTCAGTCCTGTTTCACTGCTCAGTTAGCCCTTTGGCATGACATTTGTGGGGATTCTGGTGGGTTTTTTTTTGAGCCACCCTTGTTTGTTGTGTAGCACCTCTTTCCAAAAAGGCAACACTCAGGGACAATCCCACAGACATATAGAACTGTGTTTTTGTCTTCTGTTGTAACCCAGCCTACATTTAGCTTTCACATATTCTAGTCTAAGCTCCTCAGCTTTGAATACTTAAAGAAACAGCCTTTATTAGTTAAACTCTGCTTATAGTTTCTCAAATTACACACATTTTCGACAGGTTGAGGTCAGAGACTTTAATAAATTGCATACAAAACAATAATTCCTGTCATATTTTGAGCACAAATTTATTAAAATCCATCCCGGCACCACTCCATTGCCTAGAAAATCCATCCAACTGACAGGTCTGGTAGATTAAACAAAATGATTATTGCACAGGTGTGCCTGGGATGACTCACAGTGAGAGGTCACTCCAAAATGTGCAGTCTTATTTTGATAAAAAGGCACAGATATACAGATTTGGTAACAGATACCTCAACAATCTGGGAAGTGACAGGGTTGGGGTACCATGGATCAGAAAACAGTCAGTATCTGTTATGATCACCATTTGCCTCATGCAGTGCAACACATCTCTCTGACATAGACACGATCAAGTTGTTGATTGTGTCCGTGGAATGTTGGTCCACAAGTTGCTGGATATTGGCAGGAAGTGGAACATGCTGTCAAATACTTCCACAATCCAGACTCCAACAACAACAACAACAACAACAGTAATATGTTTATCTTATCTTTAGGAACAGTCAAAAAGTGTTTCTCAAAGATAAAAACAGAGATAAAGCAAAGGATTTGATTTCTTTGGTTTTCCAAACCAACTGTTGCAACAGCCCTCTGGATGGACGGTCTTAGACAATCATGCAGGTGGAGCAGCCTAATGCGGAGGTCCTGGGCTGGCCAGGTTACAAGTCTGAAAGGCGGCTGTAGCTCAGGAGGTAGAGCGTATCGTCTAGAAATCGGAAGGTCACTGGTTTGAATTCCGGCTCCCTGTAGCCACATGTCGAAGTGTCCATGAGCAAGATACTGAACCCCAAATTGCTCCTGATGAGCACCTTGCATGGCAGCCTCTGTCATCAGTGTAAGAGGCCCTGAAACAGAAATACATCAATACATTTCTTTACTACATCTTACTCAATTACTATACCGATCAGGACCAGCTCTTGGCTTAGGCCATATACGTGGTTGCCTAGAGCACCTCATGCTGGAGGGGTGCCGCTGAAGAAAGAAAGAAAGAAAGAAAGAAAGACAGGAAGACAGAAAGGCCTGCACTTGAGGTGGTGTGTCACTTGCGCATTGAAAGTGGGGAATGGGTTACATATGCACATCTCAGCTCAGAGAGAACAATCAACTACCTTTCTCCAAAATCACTTACTGCACCTTCAATGCCTACATACAGCATAAAGCTTTAATTTGTAGGCTAATACTATACTATATTATTTATGACCTATATTGAGACAAAAGTACTGGCTAGTCATACATAAACTAAACTAAAATAATAATGCTGTTTACTTTGAATATTCAGCAAGTATAATAAGAACAAAAAAAGATCACATGTGAGGAGGGGGAGTTTTAGATTTTTAAACAGTTTTTTGTTTCAAAATGAATTGATGAAGTGAATTGAGTGATTTTTGCAAATAGACACTTATGCATCCAGCCTTGCAACTGTATTCTGGTGAAAAGCACTTGACATTTTACAAATAAAAGTAGAAGCAAGCCTACAGGATAGTATCTAATCAGTAAAAGCGCCATGAGTCACAAGCTGTAACTCTGCTATAACTGCACTGCGCCAAGTGCGAGCCAAGTCATCCAAGTTACTAAGCTGAAGATACTCGACAAACCAGGATAGGTATGGAGCATGCTGATGGAAGAAGTGTGGGAGCAGAGGAGAGAGGAGAGTTGTGCTGTTGTTAATCCTTGAGGAAACCGGACAGAGTAGCTGCCAGTGACAGTGTGTGTTTGGTGCAGTGTGTTGGGGGGAAGGCAGAGCTTTGTGAGTAGTTTGCACAGAATGATGTGGATACAGATGAAGATTTTCCTTCATCACGAGAACAGATATTGACGTATTTTACTAGTTTGATACTCATACGTGTTCATTTAAAGTCCGTGTAAAGCAAAAATAAATTTGTGTTATGAGTTTGTCATACCACAGAAACATGTGTCATTGACCACTGAGCCAAATTTGAAAGATTAAAGAAATTGCCAAGTATATAAAATTAGGTCTCAAAATCATGGAAAAACAAGCACTTCTCTCTGCTGTGAAACGCTGGCGGCGTGTCAGTTAGAGGCGCTGGAGCCACGCCCACGCAGGAGGGGAGCTGCCTCCGTGTACTGCAGGAGGACCTAACCTACAGTAACAATGTAAGCTAGCAGCATCATCGGATGGACCCAGCCCGACTTGTTTGAGCCATCAGAGCCAGAAACTGACTCTGAGTCAGACACTGATAGTGCTCAGCCTCATTCCTCACAGTCCATGTTTTACATTACACACAAACATAACACCCCAGTCTACATAGAATTCCTTGTAATAGCTATATTGGTGCACATAAAATACAACCTGTGGATTATCATTGTGCTGTCAGATGGACTCCGCTCAGGGAATGAGGCCAAATCATGTCATGATTAAATGCAATAACGTTTGCTAACATTACATGGACATGACAGGATGCACGATGTAAAATCACTTTCAGGATTTGCACGTTCAGCAACATGCATTTAATTGCCCGTGCACGTTGTGTCCGAGCCGGCTGGGCCGACACATTAACCAGGGTTCTCCCCAGACGGTGGAACAGCAGCGCTGCGACGCTATACTCATCCTCAATGTTAGCTGCTTTATAGTGGGTGTTTGTGGGCTTCCGCGGTCTTCTCGTAAAAAAAAAGCACCCGCCTCCCGCTGGCAGTGACAAGCGTCCGACCGTTCCCTGGCTGACGGCGATAACGACCGGGATAACGACTGGGTCGGGCTCGGCCAGAGAATCTAAAGTCTGGCCGGTGGCGGGGACGAGAGCACCTGTTGTTGGCAGGACGGTTGCAGGCAGGAACATAATGCCCGCGGCAGGGATGAGAGCATGCGCTGTCGGCGGGACGGGAGGATGCAAGCCGGGGACGGAGAGGGACGGTATGGGCTCAGGCAGAGGATCTAAAGTCTGGCCCGCGGCAGGGATGAGAGCTGCGAGACGACCGTCCCCCCCCCCCCGTGCGCCGCCACACTTCAAATTTCTGCGGAGAACCCTGCATTAACTGTAATTATGAGCCCAAGCCCGATTTAAACAGGATGTGGGCTGTTATAACGGACGTTCTCAAGCTCCATGTTGCACTTACACTACACAATCAGTGATGCCGGTAAGGTGTTACTCTAATCTGACCACTTTTTTCAGTGAGGAGTAATCAATCCACTAATCAGATTAAAGTTACTTATTCAAATCACTGTGCGTTACTATTATTTTTGTCATTTTCCTTAGTAAAATTATATTTTTGCTTTCGTCTTGTTTCTCGGGGAGTGACGTCACGTGCGCGAGAAGTCACGTTTTGTACATGAGGACATTCACTCACATGTAAAACCACGCAGCGGCACAGACAACATGGAGGGAGGAGAGAGATGCGCCTTTTGTAGCTGGAAATACAGTCATTATTTTGAGTTATTACAAACACACACCCTTGATCAAGGGGAGGACATTGTTGGAAATATCCCGGCCGGCCTGCGGTCCGGTTCGCGTCAGGGTCGGGCTCGGGCAGAGAACCTAAAGTCTGGCCGGTGGCGGGGGATGAGAGCACCCGTTGTCGGCAGGACAGTCGCAGGCAGGCACATAATGCCCGCGGCGGAGATGAGAACACGTCCCGGCGGGACGGGAGGATGCAAGCCGGGGACGGAGAGGGACGGTTTGGCCACACTGACCAGTGTCAACGGACTCTTCAGATATCCAGACTTTACCTGGTGACAGTTGCTGTAACTATAACTGTAAAGTGGACACTGCAGAGACGGGTGTTGGTGGTGATTTTTAACTCTTCACAGTAGCTCCTTTTGACAAAATCAATCCACCGTTTCCTTATGTTGTCGTCCGTAGGAAACTAAAATAAGCTTAGGGCGCCGTTACCCTGCACACTATGGCATCCAGGAAAGATGCAGGAGCGATGTGGAGGAGACATGACTGTTTAGCTGACTGGTTAGCTAGCTGCAAACTATTCTAAGAGATGCTATCCAAGACTGGACAGCGAGCTGAAAAACCTCTGAAGGTAATGCACTGAATGTATTTATACGGCTTCCAGCAGGGCGGGGTTTATGCAAATCATCATAGCTGCGTTACGTAACGCAGCCATGATTTCTGACCCGCCCATTAAATCCTGAACACAGAAATAGTGAAACACAGTTTGTGAGCCTAGCTCCAAAATTAAATTCTAAATGGTTGAATGCTTTTTACATGTTTTAGGGAAATACATTTATGATCTTTTTAATGTGTTTAGAAGAAAATGGCATGAATTTGCTTTACACGGACTTTAAGTACTTTATCTGTACAAGACACTCATTACAGCCAAACACAGCTCATACAGCTCATGCCTTAACATAAACCAGGGGTGTCACTAGGTTTTAAGTACAGGGGAGGCTTAGCTCCTGAGAGATGTACAGGATGTGAGCAAAATTTCATAAACAGCTAACAAAGACTGAGAAATTATTTTTTTATTATTATTTCAGTCTGTTTTTTTTATTTTATAGTACAAGAACAAACACAGGTTTGCACAGTAACAGTATATTTACAGCATTAATTGACAATAATTGTTTGCTCCCAAATATTTTGAAGTCACACAGATTACATTTTGGGCACATATGTGACTAAAATGATTGCAATTTCAAGCCCTATAAAATATTACTTAATTACTTGAATTAAAGTAATATTAAGATACTCTTGAAAATATTTGATTCAGGCTAATTTGGCTTTTATACATCTTGGCCTTCTCCACTTTCTAATCATTACTCTCCTCAATGAAAGCTCAAGTTAAATGAGTCTTATATGGTGCACCTTGACTGAAACGTTTCACATTTCATATTCATATTGAGTTCCATAAAATTCCAAGACTGTCTGCATCACAAATGACTCTATCCTGTGAAATCCTTAAGACTCACCTTTCCAGTAGAGGTCTCTCCCCTCTCACTCCCTGTGCTCTTCTGCCCTGACTCCTACAGGTCAATAGGGGTGGTGGAGTGATTATTATTAGTGTGTTATTATTATTATTATCCACTGATGATGTAATCATACGTGAATGAGCTCAGCTCCTGTTTCACAGTGTGCATCCACGCGTAAAGTGAGAAACACAGCTGATACTCCAGAAGGAAGTCACCCCAAAGATAGTATATGGTAAAAAGAGTGCACACTGCCTTCACAATGCAGTTTAGACTAACTAGCTAGCTAAGTAGCAGCGTTCTAGTAGCTGGAATGTCACTTTTGACCACGAAACAATAAAGGTGAGACGTGCGCAGAGATTGTCTATAGTGTGCAAGCTAGGTTTTATCTGTCAAACAGGGAGCACTTGGTTGATTAATCACATGGGACTTTCTGCTGTTAGCTGGGACTGGAGCTAACTAATTGTTATTACCAGCAGTGTAGGGATGGTAAGATTCACCGATTCGTATTGGTACATCCGGATGAACATTTACGAGGTGGTTGCATCGATGACAGAAGTGTGCATCGGTTAAAAAATCCGGATGAACTCAAGATGTATCGTATATAAAATCTCTGCATTGATAAAATCCGACTCGTATCTATACTTAAAATAAACTAATTTAAAAGTAGGACCAAGTGCTTGTTTCCGTTCTCATCACCACGGCCGCCATCGGCCAATTCAGCCAGAGTCTCGTCTCACGTGAGTTGGAGGCAGGGTGAGCAAAACACCTAACAGCAGGCTTCAAATCAGAGCCGGTCAGAGAGAAAGTAAGCATGGACGAAGAAGAGATAGACTCGTTGGTCACTTACAAGTCTGGTGTTTGGGGACACTTCGGCTTTTATAAAAGAGATGGTCAGCTTGAGAACCTAGAGTTTGGGATAAGATCAGTATAGTATCTAAGTAGACAAAAACAAAGTGATTCAGCATGTCATTGAGAAAGTCATTAATCAAAGCCTGAAACACAGCTGGGGAATTAGTTAAGCCGAAAGGCATCACCAGGTACTTAAGATGTCCAAGTGGGGTTTTAAAAGCTGTCTTCCATTCATTGTCCTCACGAATGCGAACAAGGTGGTAAGCGTTGCTATGATCCAACTTGGAGACTATTTTTGCATAACATAGAGACTCAAAGGAGGGATCAATAAGGAGGAGTGCATTTTTTTTTTTACTGTGGTGTCACTAAAGTCCCTGTTATCAAAACAGGGGCAGCGAGTCCTATCCATCTTGCCCACAGAGAAAAATCCTATTCCGAGGGGAGACGAGGAGGACCTGATTAAACCCGTAGCCAGGGAGTTGTTGATGTAATCCTCCATCGACTCCCTCTCCAGGCATGACAGGTTGTACAGGTGGCTGGAGGTGGCTTCAATGAAATTGTCGTCAGCACTGGAGTCCATGAAAACAGTGAATGGGGATCAATTCACGTTACTCCTGGAAGGACGCAGGTAGGTTGAGGCGAATAAGAGGGCTGGAATTAGAGTAAACCTGGCTCACCAAGGTGCCCTCTTTCAATGACGAGCCGGTCCTTTTGGCAATGCCAGGCAGGAAGCGAGATAGTGTCCTGGCCAACCACAGTAGAGGCACAGCTGACTCAAAACAAGGCGTTGACATTCCTGAGTGGATAACCAGGTTTTTCCCACCTCCATGGGCTCCTCCAGGGCAGCAGTGGGAGCTCTGGGGATTCTACAACATGTGAGAGGCTCTGGAGTGCTGGCAGAGAGTGGGATATCTGGCTGGGTCTGGATCTGGTAGACCTATGGCTGGTAGAAGCCCTCTCTCACTGTATCTACCTAAGATGGTTATCCAGGTGAAGGACGAGGGAGATTAGTTCTTTAAGGGAAGCAGGCTCTTCCCGAAAAGGTAATTCGTCCTGTAGACTCTAAGACAACTCTCTCCTAGCTAACAGGCGCTGGCTCATTCCACCCACTCTCAGTTGCCAGGAATGCGAAATCTATCAAGTACTTTGCTGCTGACTGAGATCCCTGGCATAAAGAAATTACTATTTTAGTATTAGTATTTTACTCATATCTACCTAAGCATTATATTGTATATGGTATTCTGTTTTTAGGAACATTCTATTCTATTGTTTTTGTTGCATATTGTTTATAGTACATTATTGTTTCTTAATGCTTCTATATTTGCCCTTATATTTTTATTGTATTTGTACTGAATGTACCTGCTGCTATGATGACCTAATTTCCCCTCAGAATTAATAAAGTCTCAAGGTGAAAACATTGGCAGCAGACACTGTCATAGTTAGTTCTAATATTGGGCTTATGTATGTGATAATCTCACAAATTGAACAATCACATTTTTTTTACCACTTGCAACACAAACTGTGTTTTGGGGGGGTATGGATAAATGGATGGATGGATGGATGGATGTCTGAAAAACTGACAGATGCTGGCCATATTGGTGGCATACCACAGCACTTAACACTCAGCCTACAACCACACTGTCTGCTAAGTAGAGGGCAAAGGTGGAGAGGAGAGAGACAGAAAACACACTTTGGAGGAGAGTGCATGTGTTCAAGTTCTAAACTGCCATACAGTGGTCAGTAAACAACAGAGGTGAATATGAAAACTTAAAAAAAAATCATGCAATGACAAGCGAGTTGAAATAGGTGAGTAAACACTGTTGTTTGCTGCTCACTACAGCCCTGGGCTCTGCACAGGCCCATCACCCATGTCACTGATGCTCAGAAGTACCATGTTGATCCGTGCAATTGAAAATAACGGCTGCAGAGCCTTCTTGTCATGGGCACATACCATGTCATTATGTAATGTCAGGATGATGTCTATCACTCCTGCAAAGGTAAACAAGAATTTCCTTAAGAAATACAATAATTTCTGAGCTGTCTTTACCAGGTGGGAGATGTGTGGTGTCCATAAAAGATTCTGATGCTGTTTTCCGTGAACTTAAATCTGTTCAACTGCTACCACCCAAACTCCACTGATGTAGTCAGGAGTGTGTGTTTGGACGGTAGTGTGTGTGTTTCAAAGAAAGAATTAAGCATTTCAATTAGAACAATCTCTCACACCAGAGATGGTTTAGACAAGAGACAGCAAACTTAATTTTCATTTATGTTCAGCTTAATCTATGCATACGGACCAACAGACCTTCAGTAGTCATAGAATATGCCTTCTTTATGCAAATGTATGTTCATTATTATTGCAAAAATCCAAGACAATGACAAAAATTGTCCAGAACATTTTATAGAATAATCTCAAAGTTACTGCATACTCAGACCATACTCATACTGCTGCAGCGGTTTAGTTGCAGAGACTTGGAGTCCAGCCAAGAGCAAGTTGCAGTAGTCCAGGCGGGAAATGACCAGCACTTGGACCAAGGGCTGCGTTGTGTCCTTTGTAAGGAAAGACCGGATCCTAAGGATGTTGAAGAGTGGAATCATGGTCTCTAGTATTTGCTACTGTTTTTGTGTCTGTTTTCATTGAGACACCTTCACACTAAATTATGCTAAATTATTTATTAAACCATGGCCACGATACATACCAGTTGATACATACCTGTAATGTTGTCTCCTTTCATAAATCTGGTGTAAATGGTAAAGTTAAGCTTAATATAGTATGTTTGAACAGCTGCTAAATGCTGGCAGGTTTAGACAGCGATGTCTAACTTCTTTCAAACTTTTTCCAAGGATAGAAAAAACTTAATGTATTACACTGAATGCCAAATTGACAAGAGGACATAAATGATTTATAATTTGACATACCTTATTTGAGACATATTTTCAGGGACTCTGGGGATATTGCGATTCTAAATTTTCACACTTGTTGTTTTACAGAGGACAGCAGTTTAATTGGTTGCCCTTAAATGTGGCCTACGACTTACATTGGCGAACAATAACATTCATTACAGTTATTTTTAAAGTCAGTATGTACATCTAAATACAGTTCATATATGAAATAGTTGTGTGCTCTTATAAACTAACCACTCCCACACTAAAATCGTATAATCTTAAATCTTGCAAAATCACACACGCATACAGACACATTATTGCAGAGGTGTTGAGAGAGTTGACCTGTGGCCTTATAATCAGTGCTCACTGTGTTCCAGTGTGTTATATAAGGGAGCAGCGAGTGCTAGTCAGATCCTCCTACAGATGCCTGTGCAGTCACGACTAATGCGGATGTTCTCCATCCATCCACTCAGCCTGGCTAACACAAACTTCTCCTTAGCCTCTGCTCCTCAGTCCCACACAGACACACCATATACACAACAGTAGGCACAGACACACACATGCATACGTACTCGGCAGGCATATGAGTAGTTAGGTAGAAAAATTCCCATAGACATATACAGTCTGCATATGTTTATTCCCACGAGTGTATACAAAATCAACAACAAATAAAAAGAAGTGTTTATGATGTGGAATATTAGGTTTGGGTCTGGAGAATATGAAGCAGGGGCTGAATGATGGAGAGGAAGTGCAGAGGAGACCCAGATCTAGAATCAGATAAGTCTCCCAAACGCTAGAGGATGAAAACCAACAGCGCTAAATGTTTTTGCTTTGTGACATACATGATATGATCGACTCCAGCTCATTCTACAAATCCCGTAGGTCCCACATCCTTTCAGATGTTTTTTTCCAGTCTTCGGGTAAGGGTTATTTCACCATAGACCTGAGGCAGCCTTTGGGACCTCAATACCTCAGGCTGTGAGAAGCCTGTAGCTGAGAATAGCAGGCAGAACCTACCCACCATCTGATGTTTTTGAGCAGTGCTGTCTGCAGGGAGAGAGATGAACCCTGATGAATAAATATGAAGATAACCTGCACCTCTGCTGCACTTTTTCGCTTCCCATTCCCCATATGGTTCTACTGAAGAAAAGGAAAGGGGAGGAAAAAAATCTCAGATTTTCAAAAGAAGCCTCTGGGCCATTGTATTTGTCCATGTGCATGTACTGGTTTGTGTGTTCCAAGTACGTGCGTGTCTGTTTGTTTGTATATATGTGTATCTAACTATCTCTCTTTGTGTGCCACCATCTGAATTTGTGCATACACATTAATGTGTAGTTGTGTGTGTGCGTGTGGGCGGCACTGTGTAGGAGTGTGCTGTAGCTTTTTGACAGAGCCTCCAGTAGCATGTATTTGTGAATCTTTTGTTTTATTCTCCATCTCCTATTCAGCTCCACAGTAATCACACCTAGCAGTGCCGCTCAAGTGCTGCTGACCTTGAATAAAGATAAACAAAAAGGGCTCTTTAAAGACTAATTTTCACTGGTCATCAAAGCTGAATGCTGACAGCAATGATGAGATGTTTTTAAACACAGGTCATTAAACATTAAGCAGGACAAAGTCCATTGTCATTTTTCCAACGATTGATGAATGCTAAAAACAAGACCATCTCAGCAATCAACAATCGCAAATACTAAACAGGAACCTGTGAGTGTGTGAAATCTGTTTAGAATATGTAAATCTTTTTAATATCAGCAGCAGTGGGTGCACTTCCTGGACACGGCTCATGTTCTGGCTCAGTAGGAAAGCGGTGTGGGTGTCAGATTGATCCATTCAGGGCCAAATTGTACCTTGTTTTGACTATCAGCAGGTCTACAGTGACAATGGGAATGAGGCAGTCAAAGTCCTACAAAATGCCCTATAGGAAGGAGAAAAGACAGAGATGCAACACAGACTATAATTAACACCAAGAATACTAAAAAGCATAAAGCAGTAAAAAGATAGACTGATCAACAGCAATGCAATGCTGAAGCTCTTGTAGTGGGAGAGTATCTCCTTATCCGTTAAATTATTACACTATCAGACCGCGTAAATCCACTCATAGGTTAAGATCCAAATTGAAGAGAAATAGCCCTGTGTATAAATCCCAATCAGAGGATAAATCCACTCAAAACCTAAGTTCCGACCAGAGGGGAAGCTGGTCAAAAAAGTCCAGAGATCGCTCCAGGGACTAAGTCCCCACTTTTGCTCCAGAGGCTAAGTCCCAACTCTGCTCCTGAGGCTAAGTCCAAATCACAGGCGGGCAACAGGTCTTCAGTCCAAAAAGGTGTTTATTCCAAGAAAAAGTTATAAATCCATGAGATACCTCGGGGCAACTGAGAAATCTCCCCGGATCACCCTCTTTTATACCCTGGGGTCAGAGTCACCACCGCCCACTTGGACCACCCCCCTTCGTTATGATCACGCGAGACTATCATCTTCTTCTTTTTTTTAAAAATTTTTCTAATGTATGACCTCATTGTTTACAAATTATCTCACCCAGGCCTGCACCTGTGGCTTCGAATGCTCCCTCACTCCGGCCTTGTTATTGTAAGGGGCGCACTTGACCTTGGGCTTACACCAGGCCCACATATTCACTGTTAGCTCACAACTGCAAGGTGTATTTTCCCAAATTAATTTATATGCATGATCATGACCAGTTTATATTTGCCACTACACTCTGTTTGACTGTCATTCAGTAACATTTTGTGTGATTTTTTAAATGTTGTCTATTACTTACTTACTCAAATAAAGTAACTAATTCAACATGACTGTAGTTTAATTTGTGAAAGAAATATACTTTTACTTAGAAATATGCTATAATAATTATTATTATCTATTTAGTTAGGGTTATGGTTACATCTTTACAGTTACAACAGGGTAGACAACTGGCAGTTAATATGCATTGCAGAGACATTTTGGCGTAACGTATTTATAGCTGTTGTCATTTTCAGCCGTTACAATAATGTTTAAGATATAAAGTTAAATATGATGGTCCAACATTTCTGCTGTGTTTATTTCATGTTCTGTGTTGCTTTGCTAGCATCTCTGGTATCTTCCCAACAGCGACATCTCAGACTAACTGTGTGTTTTGGGTAAACTCAAGCTGTCATTTTGTTTTAGTCTGTGGCACAACAGGTAAATTGTCCAACCTAATCTTAGTGCAGTGGTTTGCACAGCTGGGGATACGACCCTTATGGGGCGCTAGGAGTTATAATAGAGCTTGTGATAGAACCCTGTCTCCTCATGCCCTTGTTGTTGCTGACTGTTGATGTGTATGCTTTGACCTGTAATATGTTTATGTTCAATTGTGCCATCTGCTTTAGTGTAGTTATTGTTAAGCAACATTATGTATTTTTTTTTACCTTAAAATAACAGCATCAAAATCATTTTGATGATACTGTGTCTTGTAATAGAGTAAATGGTGTTGCTAGTAAAATGTGGGGGGCGCGGAATCACACAAAATAGCAATTTCTACATGATGTTGCTTTAATTACGATGACATATACGCCATACTGGTCATTCAGATGAATACAAAAACATGTTGCACACCATTTCTGATGACGTCGTTATGCGTCCTTAGCCCCATCCTCTACACCCTGATCACGATTGTGTCGGCTCCCACAAGGACAACATCATCCTTATGTTGCGGACGGACACCACAGTGATATGATGCATCACTGGAGGGGACGAAGTGGCCTACAGGAGGGAGGTGGTGTGAGGACTACAACCTCACTCTCAACACGGGCAAGACTAAAGAGATTATAGTGGAAATGAGGAAGAAGAAGAGACCTCATCGAGCCAATGTGCATCCAGGGGCTTGAAGTAGAAAGGGTGCACAGCTTTAAATACCTAGGAGTCCACATCAGTGATGACCTCACTTGGTCACTCAACACCACACAGCTGGTTAAGAGGGCCCTATAGCAGCTGTATTTTCTGAGGAGGCTGAGGAAGTTTGGCATGTCGCCTGAGATCCTCAGCAACTTCTACAGCTGCACTGTGGAGAGCATCTTGACTGGCTGTATCACTGTGTGGTATGGCAGCCCTTCTGCTATGGACCTCAAACGCCTGCAGAGAGTGGTAAAGACTGCGGAGAAGATCACCAGGACTCCACTGCCCTCTCTGCAGAACATCTATCACTGCAGAGTCCACAGGAGAGCCACCTCCACCATCAAGGACTCCACCCACCCCCAGCACGGACTGTTCACACTTCCTTCCCGCTGCCGTCAGACTCCTAAGCTGTGGATAGGAGTTTGCAATCACGTCTACCTCATTTAACTGATTGTTAACATTCCATTTTCAAATTGCAAGTGCATAATTGCACGGCTCCCATTTGCACTGTTTTATTATCATTATTGTTGTTGCATTTTTATTTATTTTTCACATGCTGCCTTTCAAATTGCTTTATTTTGCATATTTTTGTTGTATATATTTCTTTTTTGCATTGTTGGCATTCTGTGGACAGCAAAAGGAAGAATTTCATTGTACAGGGAAACATGTTTCCTTACTGGGCATATGGCATTAAACATTTCAAATCTTGAATTTTGAATCTTTAATTATATATACTTAATGCTCAGCACCCCCAACTGTGACTGATTTCCCATGTTTCTGCTTAAAAAATTATCTTAAGATAATAAGATGCCAATTGGAGCCCACATCCTGAGCACAAAGAGAGGCCTTTTGAATTTCTTTTGAAAAAGCTACTCAACTTTGGTGCACAACAGAGTCCCAGCCTTCACATGCTCAACTTGCCTACAGGTTCTATAGTATAGGATTTTGCAAGCAAACTCAGTCAAATTCCTTTGTAAGCTCTACCTGGTTATAGCAAACAAACCCTTTGATTAATTTTGTACAAAAAAGTATCTAAATTAAGTTGCACTTGCTAAGTGTTAGATATTACTGTCCCGAATTTGAATTGAAACGTAGGAGCTTATCCGCAGAAATACACTTTTTATTGTCTATTTGTGACGTTGTCAACATTGCTAGCTTGATTGACATCCATTTGCCCAGGTCTTGCATCATTTCCAGTTAGTACAAAATGTTAACAAAAAGAAATCTGTGTTTCATTGACATGTCACATGATGAAAATCCAAGGATCCTTTTAAAGCCTGAAACACACCGGGCCAACCATTGGCCATCTGAAGCGTTTGGGGAGACTCAGACGAGTTCAGGAACAAATCTGTTCGGTGTGTTCGGCTGCGTTGGAAGCTTTTGGGACCGTGTGGACAGTGTCTGCTCCGATTCAACATGCAAAGTCTGAGAAGGTTGGCTGTTGGCCGTCTGAGCCATTGGATTCTCTGATTGGTTGTGTGCTAGCTATATGACCATTCTGATTGGCGGTGTGCTAGCGAATCAGCGCCGTGTGTGGGAGGGGAGCGGAATACTGCGTGCGCTTTGTTAATCTATGCACTCCGTTACGTCATTTCCTGTTTTCAGGAGTGTGGAACGTACACACTACTGTGGAGTTGGCAGCACGTGGAAGCGGTATGTTCAATGCTACATTTCTGCCGAACGGGTCAGACGTGAGGCAATGGAGTGCTCAGATAAAGGCAGTTGGCTCTTGGTTTATGTCCAGACAGTGTGTGGGGGCCTTAAGAGATGAGTAGCCATACATCACAAAGAGCACAAATGCTCCATTTCTTTAACTGGTTTCTTTCTTTCTGATGGATTTTATTTAGTCCTCCAAATGGGTCTCCATGCTGAGACCCTTGAATGCTTGATTGATATGCTGCATGAGCCTCCTAAATGCAAAGACTTCCAAAGTACATCCAAAGACTTAATCCAAATAAGTAAAAGCCCTAAAATACTAAAGGTTTTTCATGAAAAACAAAACACAACAAACAACCATTCCTTAATGACTGAGAAACCAAGTTTACACAAGAGCTGGTTGGACAGGATTTATATCTCTCAGGAAGGTTGAGTAACTTTGCATGCACAATTCTTTGTCACTGACTATTTACTTACTAAGTGATCTCATCATTTTTCAAATGCACAGCAGTCAGTACAACATCAAGGCGGTGTTCCTTTCAGTTGTAGAATAGAGTAAGGATCAGTCTGTTGCTTCTTTGAACTGCCTTGTTCAAACATACTTAAATCAAAACAATGTACCGTTTAGTCTCATTACTTGATATTTTTAATCCAATGTGCCAGCAACAGGGTATCTTCCTCCAGTGCTGTGTAAAACACTATTCTGAATCTTCATGTTCAGCTGTGTATATCAACAGCTAACTTCATAACTTCAGGAGGCAAATTAAAACAAAGGCTGCCAACTGTTACAATGAGAGAGAGCAGATTCTGATCCTTAACCAATAATGTAAGCTATAAACAGGCAGGTATATTGGCACACAGACAGTCATATGCATTATTTAAGAGCTGTACATTATAAAGCATATATAGTTTTTTATGGTAAGCAAGCTCACATGCAATATGACTTAACATTATCCCAAGACATGGATGTTTTCATGTCTTTCATTTTATATTAGTTATATTCAACACAAGATTGCATAATGAAATTAAAGTTCATAACTCCTTCATGCTTCACAAACACTGACTATATCTAGTTTTTATGAACATAAATAAACATGTGTACATCCAGAAAATAAATCTGTACAGTGCATTTTTAAAATTTGTGTCTGAGTTATTGGGAACAGCGACAACAAGATGGTGATGGTAAAGGCAGCTTCATATTAAAGGTTTGACATCAGTGTCCATCCACTTTCACTGTGTGTGAGCACCAGGTATCAATACCAGGAGAAGCTGCACTAGCATGGCTCCTAGCCCACTCACTTTCTCTCCTCCTTGTGACGGTCCGACTGGTCAAGTTAGTCTCAAGCCCCACTCACACAGCCCTTTGAGTGCAGGGATCATGCGCCGATACTCCCCATCGCCATCTGTGTGAAAGTTACAGATGCAGAGAGGAGGGACAGTTTTGCTGCGGCACTGATCTGTGCAGGGCAGATCAGGTGTGTGTTGGTCTGATGGTGTTCACAGTCTGACAGCTAAACAGATCCTTCACTCATCAAATAAAAGAGGAATGACCCACATTTCAACCCACAAAGCAACGTTACAGAACCACAGTAATCTGGAAACTGGTAGTGTCTCTGGCAACTTATATGAGGAAAAAGTACCACATACATATATGGAAAAGTGTCTATCATCTTGTCTGTCCTTCCGACTCTTTGTCACATTTCTGCATCACAAAACAGTGTCAGTCCCAGGCAAGCCCTCCTCACTCAGTGCGTTTACATGCACAGTTTAGTCGGATTACAGCCATAGTTCGACTATGCTGCTCATTCAGATTACTGCAATTGTCCGAGTATACATGCGGGTGAGAAAATCGGATTATTGGGCTGGAGCATGTCATACCCCGGTATGCTAGGTGGCGCTGTACCCATTTCAACGAGTTGTAATAGAGCTACCTCCGGCTGACCTCTTTACGTCACCAGCAACAACAAACTCTGCCTCGGCATTCCAGAAAGATGGCGTACGAAGAGCGAGACAAAGCTACATCTTTGTACATTACGTATATGGTGTACATGATAATTACACAAACTAGGTGCACAATGGCGCTCTTTCTTGCGGTGATTTCGGAGGAAAGACGCTGCCGCCATCCGTCTACTTCCGGCTCACAGCCCCGGGAAAGAAATCTTGCGCATGTGCAGAACGCAAAATCCGATCCGATCCGATGGAGCGTATACATGCAGGAGTAATGCGACTATCAATCGAATAATCTAGGTGCTTTAATTCGACTATGAGAAATCCGATCGGTCCGTTGATTTTAGTCAGTCTAAGGTGTATACATGCATCTTAAAAACCCGATCATAGTCGGATTAACCCAGTAATTCGGTTTTCTTGAGTGTCATGTAAACGCACTGACAGTTGGATAGAAGTGATTATGTGATGCGATTTAGAGTAGAGCAAAAAACTTTAACTCCCCATGTCTTTGTCTTGTTCGACTATTGTGTTGTTGTAGCTACTGTCTCTGGCAACTTGTATAGAAAAAAATCACCTCTTTGGTCAGCCCTGCAGACCAAGACTTCAATTAACTTTCCCCCAAAAAAACAGCATCGCTCCCAGGAATGAGAGTCAGACAGCGTCCAGTTTACTGATGGTGATTATGTAATTATGTAATCTAAAGCGAAAAACGTAACTTTGTCACTTTCCACAATGCATGGTGAGTCAGGATCTCAATCACAACACATTATAAAAGCATCCATATGATTAGAAACAGTTGGTGGATACATGTTTAGATTAACAGGTGGAAACCAAAAGAAACATAAACCAGTCTAAAGTGACAATGGGAATGAGGCAGTCAAAGTCCTACTAAGTGCCCTATGGGAGGGAGAAAAGACAGAGATGCAACACAGACTATAATTAACACCAAGAACACACAAAAAACACACGGATGTCAACTTCATGATGTGAACAGTTCGCCTCTTTTGCATCCGCAGCACTGCTTGGTTCAGTGTGAATAAAGGCAGAGAAATGGTGAGCCTTCACTGCAGCAATAATGCAGAGTCTCTCTGTGAAAAGGGCTAGTGTAATAGTCAGCTGCTCTCAAAACCGTTTCCAAAAACATAAAGCATGCATTCTACATGTTTGTCATAAAATTAGTAATTGAAGTTACCTGCTTATGTGTTAATATTGCATCAACTTTACGTCTCTGTTTTGTGGTTTTGAGGACATAGTACATAGACCCACAATTAATCATACAAATCTATGTTTGTGTGTGGCAGTGAATGCTGCAAAAAACAGTTTGAGTGTCAACGAGATCAGAGAGACACTGAGAGCGACATACATTGCCCCATGTAGAGAGATGTGAAGTCAATGATGTGTTGTGTACTAATGGAGGCATTTCTGCCTCATTTATGCTGCCAAAACTCCAGGATCTCACAGCTTCTCTCAGCTTCCACACGTAATGCACCCGTTCTGCACAGCATCTCACAGCACTGACACGATCTAATACCCAAAAACAATCATTTATAGGCAAATATGTGTGTATACATTCAGCCTTGTGCCTGTTCTATGTACCAGGGAAGGTATCGAACAAGGAGAAGCTCAAGAGGTCAAAGAAACATGAGGCTCCTGACAAATAATGTATAGGGAAAAGAAAATTGAAGCCTCAGAGAAGCTGTGAAAACTTGCTCTTTTAAAGCCAGAGAACACTGCGATTGGTTGCGCTCAAGGTCTTCGATACAGAGTGGTCCTATGACTGCGTAGGTGGCTGGGCTGAGCAGCACTGTGTTAGTAGGCAGGGGAGAGATATATTAACAGCAGGAATGCTGTCGATCGTCAATTACCAGGACTTCTGCACTGACAGTTCTTCCCCTAGCGCTTTGCCAAAAGTCCTCTGTGTTCATTTCACCTACCTCTGTCACCTAGCCCTCCACCCCCACACACCCCATAATAATCCTCTACATGGTGGGACACCACAGACTGGGTGTGCCACACAGGCCTGGGAGCAGTTATTTAGTGTATTATACTGTCAGCTGCTGATATTTTCAAGCAGAGCTGGTGTGAGTAATGGACACACTGGATGATTTGTCAAGTTTGGGGTAGAATGGGATGCAGACAGATTGAGTTTTGATAAGCAGACAAAATCAAAATGAAACCCATGTATGATAATACACCAGTTATTCGTGAGAGTTTTCTTTTTTTCAAATTCATGAGCTTTGGGTTACAAAAATGTTTTTTTATCTATCAATTTTACTTTGATATGCTATTAACTATTTTGTCACAGCTAATAAGAACAATGGACTAAGACATCTCCTTCAGCTGTATGCATTTGTATTGTTGTTTGCTTCATCATCAAGTTGTTGGGATGTATAATAATTTGCTTATGATTTATATCATTCAAAATGCAGTGTTTGGCCTTGTGATCAGAGAGGTAAAGAAGGCGGGATTTACACTTTATATGAACTTTTCTATTGTTTTCTTTATCCAGGTAGCTTACCATGATGAAATCTTCCAAGGAGATTGTCCGAATGTGTGCATCTTCATTACTATTTCAGGGGGCTGCTGTTGCTCAGGGGTAGAGCCAGCGTCTTGTTATTGGAAGGTCGCTGGATAGATTCCGCTGATCTGCATATCGAAGTGTCCTTGGGCAAGATACTGAACCCCAAACTGCCACCATCATCTGTGTATGTATATATGTTAGTCATTTTGGACAAAAGCGCCTACTAAATGCCCTAAAAGGCCCTGCTTCGCCGTAGCAATCTTTAACTCTAGTAACCATCGATTAAATAAGGGAAAAAGTGGACACAGCATTGGTGTTCATTCCTATGAAAGCGTCGGTGGTTCATGAAGCCAAAAATGTTCAAGTACCAAGGGTGTAAAATTACTTACTGTTGATTGCTGGCTTCTGCATTGTGTGCCAAATAGAGAGTGCCCACTAGAAACGTAACTTACGTAACTTCCGGTTTATCCCTCTAATGTCCAATGTTATCTGACTGAATGGCTTAAATTCTGATAGTGAAATAAGTCATGTCACAGAGGTTGTGACACTGAATGAAGTCTATTATTTAATGAGTTAACAAGGAAATTATGCTAATTTCAGTAAAAAGAGAGGAACTTGACTTAAGAGGGTGTACAGTTGTACACAGGGTGTACAGGAAATTATGTGTAGAAGCCTTGACATTTTGTGAGTTTTTTTTGTTTACTTAATAGACTCAGTTGCAAACTTGACGCTTTTATATCCCCCAGCTGAAACTACAGGGGCTATCAGACTCACTAGTTGCATTACAAAGTGGTACAGATGTGATGGGCCAAGGCTATTGGTAGCATGCTGAATTCAGTAGATATCTCTGCAGCACAGTCGATTGATGTCTTTGACGTACCCTGGTATTTCTTTACACATTTCTTCACACATTTTTTAAACTAAAATGTTGTCCATATCTTACATATTGCTCCTTTTAATTCATTAATTTGCATTAAGATACAAAAGACACAAAGTTCTTGAAGAGGGGTGAGTGAGGCAGTGGGATTCAGCCAGGACACTTGGGACATGGCCAGATGACACTGACACATTTATTCACATGACTAGCCTGATGCTTCCAGTCAACAGAGTATCAGATTTCAAAGGTCCCTGTGTATTTTCAATGCATTTTCCTTAACCCCAGGGGAGTTTTATGGAGCAGACAAAGAAGAAAGTGTTAAAATGGCAAGATAGAGATGAGGTTATGAGTCTGGACTTGAGGTAGCAATGCCATTGTGCCCTTGTTGTTGCTTGGTAGGAGGTGATGATAACTACAATTCATTTGTGGTATGCCAGGTATATCTGTAGGCGAGCAGTTTGGCCATAGGGTATGTCCCATTCTTTTGCTATGTGTCAGATGTGTGTGTGTGTGTGTGTGTGTGTGTGTGTGTGTGTGTGTGTGTGTGTGTGTGTGTGTGTGTGTGAGTGTCTGCATACTGTGGATTCCTGGTGTGCAGGTTGCATGTGGGAGCAGAGAGAAAGCACCTGGCTGAGAGGTGAGTCACAGTCGCAGGTAATCGCTCTGACATTTAATGCTAATCAAGTACTGGGGAGATAATGGTACCTATTGGCATTAGCAGAGATGCACATACACACACAGTTACATGCAAAATACAAGCACACAAATACACACATAAAAACTCTCCTCAACACTTACCACTGTAAAACCTGTGCTTAAGACCCTGACTCATGCACATTAAAGCAGAGAATGCGGAGGAGGGAGAAGCATATTGAGGCCCCAGACAAGAAGACAGTCAAAAGGACACTTACACAGCCAAACAGTGCCAGCACTAACAGGAGGCAGATGGTGTGGAAGAAGGAAGAGGGATGCAGAGGGTAAAGAGGTGACTAATGCAGGAGATGCTGATTAGCTTACTTGAAAACACAGTCTGAGCGTTAGAGAGAAATGGAAAGTGAGTTTATAGTTTCTTCAGTGAGTACACTGAAAACTCAAATGAACTATTTCACCTTAAAGGAGAAGGGGAATATTCTCACATGTCATATTGTAGTCAGAGAAAGAGTGGGCAGTTTCACAGGCTGAGACATTTCCAGTTGATCTCTGATTGCTACTGACTTTATTCGAAAAGGTGCAGAGTAATATGCAGTAAATTAATGTGGGGTTTTCTCAGTTGCAAGTCGGTGTATTTGCATGTACAATAATAATAGTCGTGTGTGTGTGTGTGTGTGTGTGTGTGTGTGTGCGCGCGTGTGTGTGTGTGCAGAACTCATCAGCATATTTAAGGTCACATCTGATGTCACCGTGCTTCCCCACAGTGAAAGGCCTTTCTGCTGATTGTGGTTTGTCTGACTCGCTGTGGTTTCCCTCTATCTCTATCAGATATAGCTGTGTGTATATAGGAGTGTGTGTGTGACAGGGAGAAAGAAAGACATAGAGATAGCCAAAGAATTACCAGAGAAAGATAATTTTCAGTTGTGCCATGTGACTCAAATGTGTTGTGGACTGCTTCCTCAGTCGCAAATGGCAGGGTAAATGTTAGGACACTGGGTCACCCTCCACATCACAGAGATCACAGCTCTGTCTCTCCCTTCGTTTTGCTTCTGAGATTTCTTGGGTTTTTTTCCTTGCGCCCACACACCAAATAACGCAAAGAACAAAAGCCCTAATTTATTTAACCTCTCTCAGAGTTTTGATGTTTTTGACACACTGTAAAACGCCCATGTGGTTTTGGGAAATTCTGCCTTTGAATTTTGTGCTCTTTTGTTCTGCTATCCCCACCGCCACCACCCTCCAAGAACAGTCACTACTTGCTGATTGTCAGTTTGTGCAAAGACTACAATGACTTTATGAGTGACTGTGATTGTGTATTTAAGACAGTGTGTGTATGTGTGTCAGAGAGAGACACCGAAAGAAAAATGCACGTCTGATAAAGAAATCAACCAGCAGTGCAGCACAAGAGCCCGAGAAATTTCACTTGTTGCTCTGGTAACGGCAAGGACAGATTCAGGTAAGTATCAGTGTAAAAAAGTGAGCGCACACAAACTATGCATGCAATTTACGTATGTGTGTTTAAATGTGGTTGCGGATGACACACTCTGATTTTGTGTTTGTACAAGACGCAACAGGTCTTGATCCTCATCTTTGTTGGTCAATGCAGGATATTAGTCGCTTACATTTCTTTCTGCTTATTATTCGGCTGATCCTTTCACTACTTGAATAAGCTCAGCCTCATTCCTTTCATTTGTTTAATAGTGGTTTGCCCTTGCTAATGCACATCACTCCTGCACAACTTTTATTTTCATCATAATTTTCTATGGCAGTGTAGCATTAGTGGCCTTTGCTGTCAACACATCTTTTATGTATTCATGGATGGGGGACTGTCTTTGGATTGTGTCCCCCCCTCCCTAAGTACATCCTTGTATCTCCATAAAACATGATGCTTTTCATCGTATTCAAAACCGACAGTCCCTTTCACCAGGTTGTCACGCCCTCAGCATTGTGCTGCTATTTAACGATGAATAACGATTGAACGATGAAAAAAATCTTGAAAACTGACAGTCACTTCTCAGGCGTGGACCTTTTTTAAACAATGTTTCAATTTTACTTTCAAATGAATATGTTTTTTTTTCGTCTTCTTCTTCTTTTTTTTTGTGCTGAAGCCCAAGCATGAGTGGTGGAGGTGAAACCCATTATAAGATGTGTCGGCGGAAAGAGGAGAGAGAGAATGAGTTAGAGGGGGAGAGAGTGGCTCTGTGGTGTTTGATGAGTGGGCTGCCATGCATTCTTTTAGCCTTATTCACTGAGTGAAGCGTGGGCGGCTAATTCGTGTTTGCATTCACCAGGTTTACCCAAGGGGGAAATGTTTTATTACATGCTGTCTTTGAAATCGATGACTAATTGTGCTCCTTTTTCTTTCCCATCTCCATATGCTCATCTCATGTCTATCTCCCTCAGTTCCATTTTCTCCAGATCCCTGCTACACATGTCTTTTCCCCCTCATGTCTATCAGCACTGTCCCCTTCTGGACTTGGATCTGAGGATTGCTGTGTTTTGGGTGATGGTCTTGCAAAGGGAGGATGAGGATCTCTGGTGTTATAGTCTGTCCAGATGTACTGTAAGACTGTGCTGTGGCGGCATACAGTACAGTAATGGTGAAGTGCAATAATCAAATCTTCTGGTAAAACAAAAACACAAAGAGTAGAGTACAGGAGAGCAATACAGACATGACTGTGGTAACTGAGAAAAAAGATCCCATTTGACTACTTGAGATGAGAGAAAGAGAGAGACTACATTAGATCTTAAAAAAATGGAGTAAGAGTGTGATTGAGAAGCAAAACGACAGTTGAGAAAAAAAACTGAGGGAGAGAAAGAAGTGCATTCTCACGACATGAGTCACTTCTGACTGAAAGCTTTGTAATTTAAGCCACACACGGTGAAGGGGAATGAGAGGGATAGATGGAGAGATAGAGGGTAAAGCAGACAGATGTAGATCTTATCCATCACCAAAACCACCAGCTTTAACTGCAGCACCTTGGATGGGTTCAGTTAAGTCAGTGGGTGTACCTGATGTAAAGATACCTATCTAGGTTGGTTCCAACTTACAGTAATTACACACCAAGTAACTGGCAACAAGTAAAGGTAAGATTGTTCTGTATGCTGCCAGTCTTTTTAATTGCATGTGATCCACAGGGTGGCTTACACACTTTACCTCCTATTGTAAACAAACACAACAAGCACATCATCATGATTCACTTTATTTCCTTTTCATTCCTCTTTGTAAGTAATGATGCCACTACGTGCGGATTTCATCTGACAACCATCCAGTATCATTATACCTACTTGGATCTGAGCTCAATAAATTCCACACGCCCTGTGTTGAATGTATACATAAGAGATCAGGACAAGATGACTTCCTAAAGTGTCAAAGTGATGAAAACAGAAACAGGGTGGATTGTTTCGTCTCTGAGATGGTGAAGAGTAACACCAGAGTACCCAAAGGATCTGTCCGCCTGCCATTCCTCTCTTCACCTCGGACTTCCGTTTCAACTCTGGTTCCTGCCACCCCCAGAAGTTTTCTGATGACTCCTCCATTGTTGGATGCATGAGTCAGTGCGTTTACACAGCACTCGAGAAAACCAAATTATTGGATTAGTCCGACTATGATCGGATTTTTAAAATGCATCTATACACCTTAGTCTGACTAAAATCGGACTGGATTGGATTTCTCATAGTTGGATTAAAACACCTAGACTGTTCGATTGATACTCGCATTACTCCTGCATGTATACGTTCTATCAGATTGGATACGGATTTTGCGTTCTGCCCAGGCTTGGGCCATGTGCCGGAAGTGGAATGACAGCGACGTCTTTCCTCCGAAATAACTGCAAGCAAGAGCGCCATTGTGCATCGCTACATCAACAATAAACTGGACTTTCTGAGGAGACTCAAAAGGCTCCTGAAGACCTTCTACCGGTCTGTGGCAGCAAGTGGACTCTTTGCTGTGGAGTGTTTGTGGAGTGGCATCAAGACTGGAGAGGTCAACAGGCTAAACAAGCTGGTTAGACTACAACTGGACAGTCTTGAGACAGTGGCTGACAGGAGGATGAAGGATAAAATCGAATCCATCCTGGATAACCCCCCCTCACCCTTTCCACGACAAGCTGTTGCAGGGGGGCAGCACATTCAGCCATCATCCTACCCAGGTGACAAAACTAAACTCTTCAGGCACTCCTTTGTGCAACCATACAACCAGAGCAGCTTATTTTTTTGTCTTGTGTTTCCTAAAGAGCCTACAACTTACATGTCTTGTAGAACAACAAATAAACAAACCTTGAACTAGGGCTGCACGATTCTGGAAAAATGTGAATCACGTTTTTTTTGCTTAGAATTGAGATCACGATTCTCTTGCACGATTTTTTTCACAAAATGTTTATTGCACTGATAAACTTGAACAAAACAATACAAAAAACATTGTAGAATGGCAGAGGCATACTACTATGCCTCTGCCAAAGCAATGTTTTTTTTGTTTTGTTCAAGTTCTATCATTGGATGAGAAATGATTTTTACAAAAGTAAAAAAAAAAAAATTAGTCTCCAAGATGAGAGGGCATCCTGTAATACCTCGTGTTGTACAGTGTTTATTGGGGCCGTATCTTTTGGCTAGGTGATATGTGATAGCTGCTGTGATGGCTTTCTAAAACCGAGGCGTAATATTCCTCCTTTTCCAAAAGCTGCCTCTGAGGTAGGCGTAAACATGTGACGTGACGTGAAGCTCGAAGCTGGGCTGTGAACAGTTGACGACGAATTTGTCTTCAAAATAAAAGCTTTACATTGCACCCCATTGGAGTTTAGAACTGCGTTCTTAGCGGGGGGCTTTTAGTTTGAAAGTAGCGACCGTTCCTAGCTTGTGGCTACAACAACATGCTGACACAACCATACAGCTAAAGCCGAGCCGCTAAAAGGACGGGCAAATTGGCGGCTTGCTGCCCCGTCTAACAACGGCTTCTCACTCACTCCTTCCAAACACTCAACTGCAGGCGGGCTTCCTCCACTGAATCTCATGTTGTAAGGACGCTTTACCACAGGTTGAGGGAGGAGGCAGCGGCAGTGCTGCGTTTGGGGGCTCTTCAAAAAATCCGGGAGGAAAATAGGAACATTCGTTTGTGATTCAGCTCGAGATATAAAATGCTTCAGAATCGCTGTGTGTAGAAATGAGATCACGTGTATGTGCGAATCGAGATCGCAATTTTTTAACGATTTTTTGTGCAGCCCTACCTTGAACCTTGATATAATATAGCTGCTATAAGCACTGTAGTCGGTGTAGCTAACTTCTGGTCTATTTGCAATTTAGCAACCCTCTCCCTCCTCTCTATGTTGCCACATGGATGCAGGGCAGTAATGGCCACACATAGAAGCATACAGGAGGATCCTGCTCTCTGTGTGCTATCTTTCCTGATTGGAGAAAGTGGGCAGTGATACCAGAACATTGCTTTTCACTTGTTCTGCATGAGCAGGAGGAGGAGAGACATGGGTTATAACGCTTATTCAGTAAGAAAAAATATCTCTTACAGCAGCTTTAAGATGGAGCAAAAACAATGTCAAGTAGGTGTAACATAACAAACGTGTGACTAATGTATAGGCGTATGGGTGATTTCCATTTAAGTCAATACAACAAATACTAATTCAAAGATAGTGCAGATTTGTTCCTCACTCACAAAATAAAGAGCGGCTCAGCAGCAGTGAGCTCAGTGCTGCCATGCGTGGATGGAAACCCTTGTGCGATCACGGTAATGATGTACATCAACTTCAGCAGATTAAGGCTAAATCCGAATATACTCCTTGCCCCTGCCACATTTTGACATATTTGAGTGTTCTAGTATTAACTGGGTTTTTTATAATCTGCATCATTGCAATCCTTCACATCCAACCACTCTGTTCTGACTGCCTTACAACAACAACTGAGATGAACCCAATTCATATTTTGATTAGACGTTCTTCTTTTGTGCCGTATTTTGACCTTTCCTGGAGAAATCCACCCCAGTAGACAGACCAAATAGCATTGTGAAAGCACCAAATCTATATACAGATGGTGTCATTTATTTTAGCCATCACATTGTACAGTATTTACTTTGAATGAAGTAGAACTAGAAGCAAAAATGTTTTAGTTTTATAACTATACATAGAATGTTAATAGGTATTTTACAGCAACACTGGAGCAAGTCATAAGAGCTTTCAGTTTCGCTTCTAGTCTGATAGCTGAGCTAGACTAATCACACGTCAGAACTATCTCTGAGGTGTTTTTTGTGACTTTAACATATTGATGTCAGGACTCAAAAACTTGCTTAACACATCAAATCTTTTGGATCTACGTGGTCAACTGCATACATGTCATGTCATTTGGAATTTACCATGACCAGCCTCAAGTCCTACCTCCTCTCTGACTGACAGCTACTATTTAATTTACTGGGGTCTTGATGATGACAGTTTCCTGGCTACACACTCACACACAAACTCACACACTTGCACAAATCTGCGTGTGTTCTCAAATGCAGCCCCCCACTTATGGGGCGCCGATTGTAAAGTTGCGCATGATAAAATAAACAGCAACTTTTCCCCACATTTAGCAACAAACAATGTTTAAAAAACATCTGTGAATTTTTTTAATGTTACTTTTGACCAGATTTACAGCAATATTTGTGAACTTTGTGATATTTACCTTTCTTGTAAAAATATAATTTCAATATTAAATCTAAATGTTAAATATAAATATACATGTTGAATATAAATATAAATGTTAAATGTTAAAAATAAATATAAATATTAAATTTAAATACAAATGTTAAATCTAAATCTACATGTTAAATGTTACATCAAAATGTTAAATTTTAATCTAAATGTAAATGTTAAATCTAAATGCTAAATGTTAAATCTAAATGTCACGGGTGAAACTAAATATTTAGCTAATATGCAAATCTACACTGCCTGTCACCGGAAGTACCAAAGTAAAAGCTTATTGACGTGAATGAGCGCTAGTCGTGGTCTTCTTCAGGTAGTTAGGGTTAGGGTGATTGCGCTGCACTATCACGTCTCCTCACCGTGCTCTCATGTCACGCCGCATTGGTATACATTATGATGATGATGGTGTTTCCCCAGGTGTTTACCTGTCAATTTAAACATGTACCCGCCAATTGTTTATAATCATATGGATGCTGTCCTACCAACTCTCACATGTCTGCCCTAAAAACAGCGTCTGTCACCAGCAAAAAATTTTAAAGGTCCCATATTATACTGTTTTTCATCAATTTCACACCGCTGCCAGAGGTCCAACAACACTGCATTCGAAATGTATTGCCCCAAACCCATCTGTGGTCCTGAATTTCAGCTGTCTAAAAGTTGCTCAAGTGAGCTCTACTGAGCTCTACTGAGATCAGGCTGTTTCTGTGCCTGCACCTTTAAATGCTAATGAGCTCCGTCTGTCAACGCCTGCCTTGCCTGTTACACGTCCCTCTCAGGGAGAGGATGCTGCATGCGCTAGCGGTAGCATGTGCTAGCGGTAGCATGTGTGGCGGGGCCAAACTTCTAATTCCAGGGCCTGATCAGTGAAATTATCTAAATTAATCCTCTGAAGTCGCCGGCGCGTCCAAATCACGTGCCCAATTTAAGATGACGTAGCAGCAAGACGGAGCCTCTCTGAGTCTCGGTTCCGACTTTATGTGTTCGGGCAGCCTTCAAACTATATTCCAGTTTTTAAATCATGTTGATAGGCCAAGTAAAGCCGGATTAACAATATATTATGTACGGCACGCTTTTTCGCTAACGTTGCCATCACGTTTGCTGTGCGTTTGTTGCAGGAAGGGACGGTAAAATCGGGCTTTCCTCACGAAAGTGTCCGCAAGCAGGAAGTGTTTGCCAGCAAAAAACACATTCCTATTGGTGGAAAAAGGCACCACACCAGCCAATCACAAAATTAGTTGGCAAGTCACGTGATCTGGGTGCTGGGGGACAGGGGGAAGATTTGGGAGTGACGGGGCGGAAAAGTGACAGCAGCAGTGCTGGTGACAGAGGCAGCGACAGAGATCGTGAGAGTGTAGTGTGTTTAGCGTGTAGTGGAGTCGTTTTTTTGTTTAATGAGTCAAAACAATGGAGGAGACTGCTGAATGTGGAGCAGGCAGTGCAGCGCTTCATTGAGCTGGAGGGAGCTGAGGCAGACCTGAGCCTGAGGCATTGCCTGCATTTAAATGTAAATAGTTACATATAACTCTGTAAATTTCCAAAACGTATGCACAAATTTAGCAAACAACAATTTATATTTTCATTATAATTAATGAAAATGGTTCGTTAAGCATATTTGTGTTGTGGACCCAAAAGCAGAAGGAGCTGAGGCAGAGGTCAATGGTGACAGAGTTTATTTGGTTCAGAGTTCGTAGAAAGGGGGGGTTCTGCAGGCGAGCTGACTGGCAGGCAGGCAGCCTGGCAGGTGGGAATGGCGGGTAGGTGTAGGCGGCAGGTAGGCCGGCTGGCGGGCTGGCAGGCTGGCGGACTGGGCTGGAGCGGCGCAAAGATCTATCTGCCGTGGGGCGGGTGCACGTAACTGGCAGAACAATCTGGCATCGGAGTGGAGACATGACCGGGCTTAGGTGCGCCTCTCCACTGGAGCCGGTACAGTTGGCACGCCCACAGGTCCGAAAGCTGGTAGACGGAAGCCAGTGAGGAAAGAAAAGAGGGGGGTAAGACAAATGGGGGGAAAACACAGAAAACCACACTCACACCATGACAATTTGTGGTTTTCACAGTAGTTTTCTTTGTGATTTTAGGTCCATTGTGTTAATACAGTATGTCAAAATGAAAAAAAATAACTGTACAGTCACACATGTGAGGTTGTGCGGAAAATAATGACACCAGACAAGGCAAGGTAAATGGTTTTTAAGGTGAAATATAATGGTAAAATCAAAAATAGTCAAAAACAGCCAATTATACCCCAGACCTCAGAGGGTTAAAAACCGACAATGCCACCTAAGATTAATACAGAGCCTAGGACTCCTAAAAAACACACAGGTTCGGGGAGAGCAAAGTTAAAAGTCCATCAGGAGAATAACATTCATTTAAAAGGATTTATTACAATAAAAAAAGATGGTACCACCTAAAACAATACTAAAAAATAGAAGGGAAAACCACTGTTGTGGTGATGCCTAAATGGTCTGTAATTGTCAATAAAATACTGCGTCCTCGTACACAGTCCACGGTCGCCCAGCAACTTTTGGTCTTCTCACTCGCACCAGCGTCTAGCTCCTCCGCTGTTGCTGTGGGAGACAGAAAAGCAGGCCGAGTAGTGTGTCCCCTTAAACGTATGCCAACCCAGCTCTCCTTCACCCGACTCTTTCTATCCACCACTTAAATGTATCTTTTTACTCACGTTATGTTTCATCCACACGCTCTTTCTCCATCTTTTTGTATGCCGTCTTACCAGTCCCTTTGTCCGTCGCTCCCGCACACCTGCCGCTCATCTTGTTATTAGACTACGCTGCGTTGGGGCGTGACTTCCCAGGTCACAGTTCACAGTTAAAAATACTACGTAATGAAAGAATAAACCTCATGCTAAACGTAATAAAAGAAAAATGTATAGCATGTATAAAAGCATGCAAATTAAACACAACACAAATAATCAATGCATGAAAACAGTATCTCAAATAATCCAAAAAAAGCATTCAAATGAACATGCACCGGAGTATTTCCCTGTCACACATGCGCTAATGTTTTACGGTGGATGTATCGCTATGGCTCACCGTGATGGTTCAACCATACCAGTTAGTGTGTCTGAATAATGCTAGTTTGTTCGTATGTGTTGTTACATTTACTACCATGTAGCTAATGGCTAACAGCTAGCGAAAGCTGTGTTTGTCTCCAACACAGTCTCCAAACTCTTGGACACTGTTCGCATCGTCTCTGTCTCCAGTCTGCACATGTTTCCAGACTTTTTACTGTGACAACCAAGCTCCATCGTAATATTATTAACATTTACCTGTGGCTCAGGTGCAGTTGCTGGGTCCGGTATGGTCGGGACTGATCCTTTTTTAAGAGGGTCAGTGTCAAGGCAAAGCCACCTTTGTACTGACCCTCGTTACTGAAGCAGTCCGATGTGAATTAGTTAGCACACACATACAAGCTAACATGTCCTTTCGTTATGTTACGAAAGGAGCTGAATCTGAACAGCCTGTAGGAGTGCTGTTTTAGCAGTGGGTGGGCTGCAGAGACCATGCAGGAATCGCTTGCTTTCCTCATTCTGGGAGTTGGCAGGCTCAGGGAGGACCAGTTTATATATGTAGAGACCAGAGAAAACATGTTTTTCAGAATATGGGACCTTTAACTCACAAAGTGTGCTCAAAATAAATCAGCGCGACGGTCAGTCCTCCTGACCGACACTCCTGACCCAAAACAAAGCATCCAGTTTACTAATGGTGATAATGTAATTAGATAATTTAGAATGGAAAACGTAACTTTGTCACTTTCCAGGATGTTTGGTGGGTCACCCTCAATTTCCACTGGATACGTCTCCTCTGCGTTGCGTCTCCGCCACATCCAGCGGAGCAGATACGTTTCACTTTAGTCTCTGTGTCAATCCCCACCAGGTCCGCTGCGCTGCGTATCAGCTCCGTCCCAGCTCCGGCAGTCCGGAGCCCTCCGGCACAGATACGCAGGACTTCTATTTCTGGCGGATGCCGGAGCACGACGCAGCAATTTAGTTGAATTTAGCATGAAGCAGACAGGAAGTAAAGCGCCAAAATAACAAACAGCATCTGGTTACCTTTCAAAATAAAACACTCTGTGTTGACACAAGCACACAAATCATAAAAAAGAGACAAACACAAGCTCTTCTGCTACTCCTTCGGTCGGGAACACTTCCTGTTGTTGTTTTTAATAACACAGACCTATAACTCCGGTCGGGAGTGATTATGTGATTATCGCGGGAACTCCTCGTCCTCCTGACGCCAGCTGTCTACCGTACTGCGCCGTGGCGTACTCGAACCGCAACCGGTGGGGATTGGCGGACAGCGGAGCAAAACCGGATCGGAGCTGCAACACAGCGGACACGTATCCAGTGGAAACTAGGGGTCAGGATTTCATTCACAACACTTCATAACAGCATCCATATGATTATAAACAGTCAGTGGGTACATGTTTAGATTGACAGGTAGATACCTGGGGAAACATCTTCAAAAAAACACACAGGTGTCATCATCACGACGAATACGTCACACCTCCCTCTCCGCAGCATCGGCTTTCTGTGTGAATTACACAGCGGTCTGCCTTTACGCTGGCGCTGCTTGGCTCAGTGTGAACAAACAACGTCAGAGAATTGGCGAATAGCCACTGCAGGGATAATGCGGCGACTCTGTGAAAAGGTCTACTGTCGCTATCATTGCAGACGAATTGCTGAAACTCTGTATTTCCGCCAAAATGGCCCTACCAAGGTTTCCAGCTAAGTAGCTGGACATGCTGGAAGGCAACATGAGAGCACAATGAGGAGACGTGACTAACAGTGCAGTGCAATCACTCCATCTGACTACCCGAAGAAGACCACGACTAGCGCTCGGTCGTATCAACAAGCTTTTATTTTGGTACTTCTGGTGACAGGCAGTGTAGATTTGCATATTAGCTACATATTTAGTTTCAGTGACAGTTAGATTTAACATTTAGATTTAAATGTAATATTTAGATTTAATTTTTAATATTTAGATTAATATTTAACATTTATATTTAACATTTAAGATTTAACATTTAGATTTAGATTTAACATTTAACTTTTAGATTCAATACTTAAATATCAACCATTTCACAAATACTGCTTTTATCAAAAATAACATTAAAACAAATTTACATGTGTTTTTTAAACATGGTTTGTTGCTTAATGTGGGGAAAAGTCACTGTTTATTTTAGCATGCGCTTTACAACTTTACAACCTGTGCCCCATACCCAGTTGACAGCTGGTGTTTTTATTTTTTAAAAAGTGGTCAGTATGCCTTTTGTGTTTTTTTCCTTCTTCTTGATGAACAAAAACAGAGACACATGTTGTGAGTCACTGCAGTGTGTCATGATGATCCGTCAGCGAGGATGGTGTCCTGTGTTGGCGGTGATGTGTTCCCACAAGCTGCAAATCGCTGTTATGACCAGCAATGGTCAGCCTACTGCCACGACAGCAAACAGAAATATAAGGGATTATCTTTGTAACTGACAGAATTTAGTGAGGACCCTCCTGGTCTAAATGACAGGCAGCACTGCCACTAACCTAGACTGACAATTCCAGAAAAATTACAGGAAAGGGATTGGTCAACATGATCAACCTAGAGAATTACCACCTGAATCTGCTGCTTGGCTTGGCTTGGGAGATCCTTATAGTGAGTTTCAGCTCATTGTTTAGCTACTGTTCTCAGCATTGTTTCTGGCAGCAGGAAGCTGTGTTCTAAAATTTCACAGTACCTGCTCGGAGCAAGATGGAAGGCAGACGCAGATTGAAAATATAGCTGGTGGACATAGTGGGGAATTTAGCCGCTAAAGAGCCAGATATGCCCTCGGGAATTTGTAGAGACCAAAACCAAAGCTAAAAGAGAGTGAATATTGGGCTTACATAATTTAGGGGGTCTAAAACACCACACCAAATGTTGATGAAGGTTCTCGGTCATTCAGGTTATGGTAAATCTAGGTGCTGTATCGTAGGCACACTCAAAAAAATAATCAAGCCTAAAACGTTGACTTTATATATTGTAATTACATGTACATCTTCCATCTAATTTTATTACATAAGTTCAGTGTAAGGGTTTGCATTAAATGCAATGTTTTTATATCACATTGAATTAGTGTGAATAAATTAAATAACTTGGTGAGATTTGATTAAATTAAATTAATGCAAACTTACACATAAACCTTATGTGTTTATTCAGTTAAAGTTAAGGGGAACTTTTACATAAAAGTAATGTATTCCAAATTGCTTATTCTACACATACAAGCACAGTTCTGAAAACTTTATTGCCAGATTCCATTCAAATGCATCACAAACAATGAAATGCCAATAGTATGTCCAAAATTATGAACATTTTAAATGCAATTGTTCCATTAACAATTCCAACAGGGTGCACACATCCCAAAAAACTTGTTGGATCAAAAAATAAATGAAAAGGGTAAGAAAAGGCAGAAAATCCACACGCCATTAATAGCTCCCAGCAATTTTAACTGAGTAACGTTTCGATTCAACAGCTCTTGTCAGGCATTGTCAAACTCATGTGTGGATCTTTTGCTGATTCGGAAAAGATGCTGAACTGTGGAACAAAATACAGTGATTTATCTGTTAACACTCAGTTCATGAAAGCTGATATATGAATGGTTTTTCTCATTCCTCTCCATTGACATATGTAACAAAGATAATGGTATGCAATTTTAATGCAAAAAAAAAAATGGGCACAAGGTCCAAGAGCAGTTTCATCCACCAAATGCTCCATCCCTCCAACAGCAGATCTTAAGAAGAATCAGCAAGTTCACACATAATGATAGTGGCAATAGACAACGCCAAAAAATACAAAATCCATTTCCAGTGTTTGTTTGTTGGGTCTTCTTCTCAAACCACATGAATAGTGAATAGTAAAGGACATCAAGCCAAAATGTGCTCAGCTGTCCGGCACTGTACTGGTGAGCTCAAGCTGAAGCATCTTAATTTTAAGTGTTTGGACCTTTGGGGATAGTTTCTTGCCATCCATGTTCATCAACACTTTCTGGAAGAACTTGAATGTGAATTTGAGTTCCTGCGGATAGCTCAGGTTGAGTGTGTAGATGAGGCCAAAAAGCATGGCACATCCAAAAGAGACACTTTGCAGGTTGCGTAGCAGTTCCACACCCTCGATGACCACTCCAACATCCTCTATCTTGTCCACTGCATCAGCACCATCTTTGCGAATCACATAAAGCCCCATGCTGGGCTGTGCGATTCCTCTCTCAGCTTCCTCATGATTGGCATTCTAATGGTGAAAAACATATTGACCATTTTAAAACTGAAAACATTACAAGTTAATTACTAAAAGCTCACAGTAAAATGCCATTACTAACCAAGTACTCTTTAATGAGAGTGTCGCTGTCTTCATTGAGGTAGACACACAGACCTCTAAGGATACAGTCTTTCTATAAGTCAATGTCCTCACTCTGCAAAAGAAGGCATAATACAACAAGTCTTCACTTTTCAAAACATTTTTCAGGACATTGTTCATGGCCCTCTTATTTTCACCCCTGTAGTTACTTTATTGACACATGACTAAAGACGCAGCATGTTGATGCACAAGGTATCCTTCTGTTTGAGCTATCACATTTGCGAAATCTGCTGTAGAAATCAGTATTACGCAGTCATACTACTATAAGCATTGCAACAAAAGTCATAGTGAAAAGACATGTAACTAAAAAAAAAATGATTAGTTTCAGTTGTCAGCGATGTCAGAAGCCTGTTAAAGTGTTACATGGAAAAAAAGATTTTACTTGGGCTAAATAAAACAACAGTTTAATGCATTTGCCTTAGCTGTCGGAGCCATGAGTAATTTGATCTTCCTTCCAGCAGCTCCTCCTCTGTTGTTCTAAGTTAGCTGTATATTTTTCAAGTTGTGCCAGGAACTTGGCTTGAAGTGGCAAAGTTGTTATACGCATGAATTCTTCATTTATCTATGAGAGAAAACAAAAGAGAGATATATATGGGAGATCTAAACAAGTGATGAAAACTTTAATGCCTGAACCTGTTCCCATAATGGCCATGTTTTAGCTTGCAATGTTTAAGCAATTCATACCTACTTAATACTGGTTTTCCACACACCTTACATTCCCAAACGTCCATTCACATTTTCTACTCAGAAAAGAGAAAAGAAGAACATGGTCAAAATGTACCTAATATCTTTACAGGAAACTATGGCTTAGTCAGCATAGACCTAATCAATGCTGCAACATGTACTCACCTAAATTGAGAGGTTGCCCCATACAGGACGTGAGCTACTTTGTCGATTTGGCCCGATGATGTTGTACCTGGAAGTAATGGAAAAATATTACGAGGTTAGTTCCAGACCAGGATGAGAAATAGGGATGTGTGTGTTTGTGTAACTGTCTTAATATGATCTCAAGTTAACATTAAGTTCTTACATTTACTATATTAAAGGGGCACTATGCAACAATATTAGCAAAAATTACCCTAACTATGCAGGCTGAAAGTCATTCTGAATGTTCTTTGACACTTTCTGGGTCGTTTGGTCATTGCTACGACTCCCCCTAGCGCTTCTGGGCGGAGAAACGGAACATGCAACTTGCTGCCACCGGTCCGAAGTCAATCCGGAAGTGAGCCGGCGGAAGTATCCCGCCGCCCCTCGAAAATGTAGTCAGACTGTAGTTTCGAAACTGCTTTACGGCAAACACACCCCCAAACATGGAACCGGGTAGATATAAACTGCCAGTTGCAAGGCAATTGTTGTATTCCTCATGTATCAGTCGACTATAAAGAGACCCAGGAAGCCACAGTCGGAGGAACAGAAGAAGAAGAAAAAGGAGCTTGACAAAAAAAAAGAGACCAGACACGAGTAAACATAGGACGAGCTTTTGAGGAGTCCAAAACAGGCGCCGACTTGGCCGTGTTGCTGTTGAAATTGTGAGTGGATGAACTTTGTCTTTGCAACGTGACTTGAAGTCTTTTGAACAACGTTATTGCTTGACTGTTTTACTGTGAGCCCTGCATGTGTTTAGCTTGGTTTCTTGATGGCTCGCTCGATAGTTAGCGGGTGTTTAGCGTAGCAGTCACTTGCTACCAAACACGTTTGTTTGCGTTCTGATTCCAGGTTCTTGTTGGTATTTAGATATCTAGTTCGGTCTTTGAATGTCGCATGGTTTGTCGCCTGTATCTTGCGATATATCCGGCTGAACACAGAGCATGAAGTGCATTAAGTGCCAGACGTGACTCGCTGTTTAGCCGGCCAGCTTCTTAGAAAACAGATGCACATGGTAAAGTAGTAGCAGCTAGGTGGGCGGGGGAGGCTCGTCAACAAGTCTTTTCGACAGTGTATCTGCGCCGAAGCTGTAGGGGGAGCCCTGCAGCGAAAAGCGTATGCACAAAACTGGTGCAAAGCTAGAAAACGGCGAAGGAATCTGGTCTGGAAACTGCTGCTGCATAGTCCGACTTTAAAAAGATTCTAAGGCCGTCATAGTCTGGACGTAGTTCGGCTTGCCTGCTGTAGAACAAGCCAGCGAGTGAAGTACATTTACTCTAGTATTATACTTAAATACAAATTTGAGGTACTTTTATGTATTTATATACTTATTGTCTGCGACTTTATACTTCTAATCTACTATATCTTAGTAGGAAGTATTGCTTTAGTTCAAGTTACTTTGCAGATTCAGATTAACAATACAAAATATGATTAATAAATATATTGTGATACTATTATATCATTAAGACTTTATTTGTCCCCAGGAGTAAATTCACAAGCTACCCAGCAGTGTCCTAAGTAATGTATAAAATATATATAAATAAATTTAATCTGAATTAGCTCCACATTTACCAGCTGCAACATTAAAGCGATGAACACATTAATACATCAGTACATGCACTGCTATAAGACCCCGCGGGTACCCTGCTAACGTTAGTGCAGAGCCCGAGCAGCGGGTGCTAACAGACGACTAAGATGTATATAAGGTGAATAGGCCTGTGTTAGCAGATGATGCAGCCTGAGGGGCAGCAGCCATTAGCCTAGCATTAACAGTGCTTCAAAAAAATAAACATAACTTTAAAATGCTTGGTTTAAATTTAATGCTAACAACGGCAACATGAGGCGCAGTCTCGGACGCCACGAGGCCGGCAGAGTACCACAACCAGCGTTGTTTTTTTGCTGTGTCGCTATCTAATGCTAATGTAGCTATTGCCGCATTTCACAACTAGCATGACTAACGTTATGTTCACTGGTGTCAAAGCAGTGCTGCTAGCTTCGTCTTCGTCACTTTTAACCTAACATACTTCATAAATAACATTACTTACCTTCTAACTTTTACTCATTTGTCCCGCTCAGACCCACTGAAAGTGTTCTGGTCCCGCTCAGTATGCCAAGTCCAGGGTCAGGGTTCAGACTCAGAGTAGCCTACACGTCAGTTTACTTCTGTGACGAAATGACGTTTCCTTTTAGTCTTGCACATGCGCATAGCCTCCTTTTGGGATCGAGTCCATACATCAGTGATCAAGTCAAATAAAGTTTACTCGATTTGTTAACATTCAGTTCAAACTAAGCATTTTAACGTTATGTTTATTTGTTTGAATAAATAAACTTTTCATTGTCATATATTTCAGTTACATCTTAATTAAACATATTGCTTTATTTGGGGGCAAGAATAATTTTTTTGAGTGCAAAGGGACTTGTTTTAGTTTCTTGAAGATGTTTCACCTCTTATCCAAGAAGCTTTTTTAGTTCTAACTAACCGGAAAGGAGTTGCAGGCTTTTAAACTCTGTGTGGTAGTGTCCTTATAGATGTTAAGGACATGTGTGAGCTCTGAGTTTCAGAGTGGTTAGGGCCACTTGTGGGTCGTTGGTCCAACCAGCCTTCATGTAGGTTGCAAGGGCTAGGTGAGCCCAGGTGTGACTGGTTGTTAATGTCTGGGGAGGGGAACTCAATACCGTATTGTAGGTGGGTGATAAGTATACTTCTCACCCACCTACAATCAGGGCTGGAGTGGGACTCATTTTCAGCCCTGGAGTTTCAGGCCTCAGACCGGCCCACTTTAGATCACGACATATATGATATTAAAAGAAATTCTAACTTTACATGTTAAGCCTACATAGCAAACTGTTGTCTAAAGCCTCTTAATTCCATGTATTTTCTCTAAAACAATTCCAATTCAGTGCAAGAAATGGTTGCTTCACTTTCAATTGTGTGCTTTGTTTACGATCTTACTTTTAATGATAAAAAGTATATCGGGCCACTGCTATCATTTTGCCATGGAAAGCTCGTTCACACACTACCTCACCTGTTCCTTCCATGACAGCAGCGATCCTTCCTCACCACTGGCTCCTGCTCTGCCTCTGACACTAAATCACATTTTAAAAATGGTCATAATTCTCAACACAAATCTCCCCTTTTTCAAGTCAAAAATTCAAATCAGTTTCATTATTGTAGTGCTGAATCATCTATCATCATCAATTATTTCAGGGCATTTTTCATATAGAACAGGTCTACACCGTACTCCTTATTATATTAATTCTAATAATATTCACTCAATGAGCAATCCTACCTTCCACCTGGACCTGGTGGGCTCATGGCTGGTGCTAGGTGCAGCATCTGAGGGGCTACAAGACAAAGTTTCCCAGTTATGTGGCGTCGCATCATACTATTATTTAAATGATGTAACGTCAGGTTAGGCAGACTATATGTTACAACGCCACGCAATTCTTTGACTTGACAGGCTGATTAATTAACTTGAACGGAGCAGGTAAAGTTGCATTTTGTTCAACATCTTGCCTTCTTACCTGTTTCATCATCTTCATTGGTCGTTTCAGACCGCAAGCTCGTTTTATTGAAAAAGCTGCAGATTTTTGCACAGTTGGCTGCATCTGTCTCCAGTGCTTTTCTCTTTTTAATTGTCGCTTTTCTGCGCCACCCTTGCTCTTTTTATTTTCCATTTTGCAAACACCCTTGCACTTATGAGGCTGGAGCCAGGCTACAAACACCGCTGACAGCGTACGGCGTGCACCAACGTGTTACGTCAGGCTGCATCTGCAAAAAAAAGAAAAGAAAAGAAAAAAAGAGCTGCCAGTGGAGAGAGACGGCACAGGGACAGCGGTAGCAGCACACACGTAATACCTACACGGTGCCATGACTGAACACCGGCCCAAAATCAATAAATATATAAAAATAATAATTGAACACCAGCCATTGCGGTCCGAAAGTCAGACCGGCCCACCGGGAATTGTCTGGATCCTCCCGATTAGCCACTCCGGGCCTGCCTACAATGCTGTTCTGAGTACTGAACACTGAATCAGCAAGATATATAACTGGTTTAAAGTTATATACTATGAAGGAATTTCCTTACAAACAGAGGTGAGTAATTGAGTGTCGTAGTCTGGGGTCCTAAAACACGGAAATCAGTCAGCATTTTTGCACCTACCTTGTCTCAATGTCTCAAAGTTTTTTGAAGTGGCTTTTGTTTAAATGCCTGAAATAAGGTCTGTTGTTACCACAGGCTTAAGATATATAACATTAGCTTTTTCCTGCTTGTGATTTAATTTGTGCTTCAAAAAACTCAAAGTGGTGTTCATCTGTGAAGATCATCTTGCTGAACAAAGCATGTAAGTGTAAAAACCTCACAGAGCTTATTCTGTAGGTGATACTCAAAATCTAATTTGTCGAGGGAGCCAGGGTGATGCTAACTGTAACTTCCGGTTAGCCTATAAAAATACGTCAATGCTACAGTGGTCCGTGGTGGAAAAAATAGTCGATTGTTGAATCACATTTCCAGGTCGTCAAACACTAACCCTTTGGGTTGATGGCTCCCACCCTATGCAGAGCACTATGTTTTCATATACTATATCCGATAGTTTTAACCAGACCTATTCAACTGGTGGCCAGTGGGCTGCATGCGTCCCTTTAAGAACCTAATTCTGGTCCTTGGATCATTTTGTTAGTGGTAAAATTAGCCCATTTATTATTTATGTGTGTCTCTAAGCATGAAATGGAGAAAAATACATGAAGTGCATTGTTTTAACACATTTAAATCCTGACTTTCACAGGTCAGATAGAGAGAATGTTATTTCAGTCCCTTGGCACTTCACTATTTTCAAATCTGGGCTTGTTTGTCAAATATTAATCTGCATAGCAACAAGTAACTGTAGCGGTCAGATAAAGGCTGTGGGTAAAAGGCACATTATTTCTCACTGTATGTAGAAGTATGAAGTAATGTAGCCTAACATTGAAATATTCAATTGAAGAACAAATAGTACTGTAGTGCAATATTACTGTATGAAACTTTATGGCTGATTATTTCACCGGAAAGAAAAATCTCAGTTTTTAATTCTTTGGAAAAAAACCCCGAACAAATGGCACTGCAGCTGACGCCATGCTGTGGGTCTGCCTGTCAGAACTGTACAGCACAGTGACAGTTCAGATACATTATTGTTCAGCAGAACCAATTAAAAACCTTCAAACATTTTATATAACACTGTTCTGCCATTCTTTGACAGGCCCTCATTATTGTAATCACAGGTGTGAAGTTTAGGAGCATTCAATGCAAACTCAATTCATCAGCCCTTGTTTCCGGGATTCATAATGAGCTACTGTATTTGATTGCTAGAGGTGAGTTGGCTACTGTGTCTCATATAGTAAACCCTGTATGATGCTGTTAAACATACACAAAGGTGTGCAGACTTGCACATTCACACAGTGTTTCTGCTATGTAAAGCACGTTGACATTACTCCAACACAAAGCATACAGTGACACTGAGGGTTAGGGTGGATTATCATAGTTGTCAGAGGAATGGAAACAGTCATTATCCTCGAACTGAACCTCTTACTATTTCTAAAACTTGTGTTATTGAAACTAATGCCTCAGAGGTATAGGAAGCAGTGCTATATAACTTCTTGGAAAAGGTCTTTACATTCTGTTTGAGGGGGTTCCCACTGAAACCAACAATTCAGCTCTTATAGACACTGAATGAGAAAAGAATAGGATTCTATTTCTAACCCCAATCCCAGCAACACTCAACCCACTTGTGTTTAGGGGAGTTCACCTGACAGAGGAAAGACTCCGACCTGGTTTTGAAACAGGGCTAGAAATGAGGGAAATCCCTAATATGGAAATCAGACACCTGTGCCAGAAAGCATGCCTGCAGTTTGCCCTGTGTGTGTGACTTACAGTCATCATTACTCAACTGTTACAAGTCATTCCAAGTCTGTGGTAGTGCAGAAGTAGGAGCTTCTGGCTGAAGTCCACCCCAAGCACCAGCCTGCTTCAGTGGCAGCGTAATCGCTGGAGACGGCAGGTGGCTTTGATCTGCCACCAGTGAAACTATATCAAAGGACACACAGGTGATAAAGCAGTGCACAGTAATGTTCCTCCCCTCCCAGTCTTCTCCTCTTCCCCTTATCAGCGTGGCCTACATCACACAGCTTTCAGGTCATACACTGTGTGGACAAGCCCACGCATGGTGCTTTCAAATACTGCATACTGTAAGGAAAATGGGTGTGAATAAGCGCTGAGCAGCATTTGAAAGCACACAGATCTTCCTTTACTTCACTTTAAAAAATATCAGCTGCATCTTTACTCACTGTTAATCAATAGAGTAAAAAACTAATACTTTTAACTTTAAGTTGCATAATCCACTGACAGTAAGAAGCTTATCAAAACTTTTACACAATATCATGTTGAGGGCACTAGCAGTTCTGATTTTCTGTGTGGAACCCTATCACTGATAAGGATCAAGACATCAAATGTTTTCACGAGGTAACTTAGCAACCCATGAGCCGGCTGAGATTTGAAGCAAGCTAAAAGCTCGACAGTCTAATTACTGACATCAAAGCAGACTTTCACAAGCCTTGTGACATCACCCTGCAGTACACTGGTCACACACAGATGGTATTGACCTAAGCTACATAACCTTCAAGTACTTGAGGCCAAAAACAGAGCACCCAGTGCTGAGTAAGGTTAAGGCCAAAGTATGACACAGCATTTTAGTGTAAAACTAAAGGAGGAAAATGTTTTTAGGAGCCGACAAAAAAAAATACAAGATGTGTCCTTACTTATCTTTGCATACAGCTGCATTCAAGCTGTGAAAATATCTTCATTTGATGAATATAATATGAAAGAATAACTACAATATTTCATAGCTTGAAATGAAAGAGAAACTCAAATTTGTAACTCCAGTTTTATCTGGATGGTGATTTTTATGTCTACAAACCCACTGCGTTTCAAGGCAGGACCTTGAAAACATGAGTGTCTTGAAAGGCCTTTTTCAGAGGCACAAGGTCTCCCTCTGCCATGGTTTTGTGTTGTAGAGAAAAGCAGTGATGGGAGAGGGAATGCTTCAGCTTTTTCCTCTAACAGAAAGTCACATATTTCTAAAGGAAAGGCCTTTTGCAACAAGGCTGCAATCATGTTTCTCTGAAAAGGCTGTCTGCCCTTTGGCCTCAGATATCTCTTATAGGGAAGCAACAGAAGGAAAGCAGAGTGAAAAATTTGAGAAAATTGTATTGACAACCTTTTCCTCACTGCTTTTACTTCACCTCACCCTTTCCTCCAAATGTGGAACCTCTATCTTTCTGTGCTCCTCCTTCCAAGGCCATGTCGGCATTATCAGTGTATCCATCCATTATCCATCCAGCCGTCCATCTTAGGTATTTGAGCAGGAATTAGCTGGTAATGCCAAAGCATTGTTTCCCACGCCGAACACTGAGGGGTTAACAGAGGAGCGTAGGAGTAGTTTCGATCCGTCAGGTAGGTCAGGTTTCTCTTAACATGAATGAATACCTGTGTGAAACTGTGTGTGTGTGTGTGTGTGTGTGTGTGTGTGTGTGTGTGTGTGTGTGTGTTCATGTGTGCATGCATTTGCATGCTTGTATTGAGACACATAAAAAGAGGTGAAGAATCCAATCATTCTTGATATGGTCGACCTAGACAGCAAACATGACTAGACAGACAGCCACATTTCTGGATTCACTCCAGAACCATGCTCACAGATTCACTTTATTTGGTGGCTGCAAATCCATAGTCATAAAAACAAATACATGGCTAACATATGAGATATCAGCAGAAGCATCTGCAGCCTTTCTAGGGAACATTTTCATATAGAAAGCTTTTTGAAAGTTTATTTTGATCATAGAAATAGTACCATGATGAGCCAGATGGTTTGTTACTCAAGATGGTTTGTTTTTCTCAAATCCATCTGGAAAGGAGCTGCTAGAAACTTTTTCGAAAAGTGCAGGCACTTTCAAAAGATACTTGGCAGGTGATTGGATAAACCATCTGTCTATCAGTATGTACTTCAACCAATCAGATCCACAGTAGGACAGTGCTATAACCAGCGGAGCTTGTTGGCAAATCAAACTCTTACAGTGGCAAGTCAGGTGAAGAGCCAAAACATCTTCAGTGCTGTTATATGCTCTTTTTTCAGTTAAATATGATCTCGATTTCTGATGTAACTGATGCTATAGCAGCTACACCAACCTCTTGTGGAGCTGTCATTGTTGTTTTGAAATCAACAGTCACTTCTTTAGCTGGTGCGCACATATAAGTCATGCCAGTAGCCACCAGTAGTTTCTCAAAGGACGCTCATTGGTTTGACACATTTTGCCACAACCTCATAGCTTGAAGGCTGGCAAGATGATCATGTGATCTTGAGAATCCAGCTGCCTTGCAATTTAAAGACATAGTAGTCTTAACTCAGTATCCATTTAGTAGCTTTTTTTTATCTTTCAACTGCATCGCACAGTCTGCATTAATGGATAGAGACCATGAGCTCTTGAGAGAGCTGGTAAGTGAAGTTAAACCTGCAGTATGGAACTTTTGTCTCCCCCTTCTGGCAGTGAGAATAGTTACACTAACACTGTCAACTTGCTGATGATGCCATAGGTTCCCCCCGCACTCCTATTTGCTGTGGCCTACTCCGTTAATACAGTTGCTCCCGAGCAGGGAAAGTTGCCAAAAAATATAAAAGCTAGTATACTGCGAAAAGTCAAGTTTCCTTTCATCATCAAATACATACTTCTGAAAAGAAAGAAACAAAGCATCTTATCTAGATCTGATATAATTGTATATATTGTTATACACTATATGTGTGTGGACACAACATATGGAGGACTAAACCTGACATAAGTATAAATAAATAAATACATACATACATACATGCATAAATAAATGCATAAATAAATAAATAAATAAATAAATACATAAATAAATGCTGAAATAAATAAATAAATGTATAAATAAATAAATGCATAAATAAATGAATAAATAAATAAATGCATAAATAAATAAATGCTGAAATAAATAAATACATAAATAAATAAATAAATGCTGAAATAAATGTATAAATAAATAAATACAAGTATAAATAAAAGAATAAATGCTTTTTTTTATTTCTGTTTTTCTGTTCACCTACATTTATTTATTTCTGTATTTCTGTCACCTACATTTATTTATTTCTGTATTTCTGTGTCCATATGTAAATGAGGAGGTAGGAGGTCCTAACCTCAGTCAAGAGCATGATTGGTCAAATGGGAGAGCCAGACAAAAGCAAATGATTCCTGATCCTAAGCCTTGCTCTCTGTAACGTTGTAAACCAGCTCCAGTTAGCTTAATGGCCTCGACCGGTGTGACAGGTTAACTGGCGTTCATTTTAACTTGCGAGGGTCCCGGATGTGCTGGCGGTGTGGTTTGAGAATCCTGTCTTGAGAGAGAGGGGTCCTCAGCCATGTCCGCTAACCAGGGAAAACATTCTGCTCATCGCTCCAAGTCATGTATATGTGTATTCGTCCACACGGAGATGCCGGAGCTGTAACCTGCAAACCACTGCTAGACGAGCGCTACAGAGCACAAATCGTCCAAAAGTGCATGTTGTCGGTCTCATATCTTTGTCGTGAATCTCTGTACTATCAAACAACTCATGGGTGGAACAGTATTAAGCATTTGTTCACGCCGAGCGGCGTGGAAACCGCTGTTAGCTCTTATGTTAGCTGTTACCTGTTGGCTGCTCGCTGTAGCGCTGAGAGCGCAGCGTCCAGATTAACTGTTGACACATGTACCATCGAGAGTGAGATACATGTCTGGGCTTTCCTATGAACCACTGTCGCTACAGGTGTTTGTATCACAGGTTGATCTGGACGTCTCACGATTTGCCACAGCTGACTGACCGCACGCTGAGTTCGGGCTGGCTGTCAACGTACTCTGCAGACTGTTTGACCAACAGGCTGTATGACAGTATACAGTTTTCACACTGACTTAGCTTCAGCTTAATAACGAAGTATGCGGCTCGGAACGATGGCTTTAAGTAACCATTTGAACGCAGTGCGGAATGAAAAATACCCAATGGTAACCGGTGTCACAAGGTAATCTGGACGCTGCGCTACAGCGAGCAGCTAACAGCTAACATAAGAGCTAACAGGGGTCTCCACGCCGCTTTCGAGCCGCTCGGTGTGAACAAATGCCTCAGCCTGTTCCACCCATGAGTTATTTGAGAGTACAGAGATTCACAACTAAGATATGAGACCGACAACATGCACTTTTGGACGATATGTGCTCTGTAGCGCTCGTCTAGAATACACATATACATGACTTGGAGCGATGAGCAGAATGTTTCTCCTGGTTAGCGGACATGGCTGAGGACCCCCCTCTCCAGACGGGATTCTCAAACCACACCGCCAGCACACCTGGGACCCTCACAAGTTAAAATGAACGCCAGTCAAATTCATCACTAAACCAGAGCTACATGAACAAATGTCAACAACTGCAGCTAACAGTTAGCTGAGCGGGCTTGCTGGTAGCCAGCAACATTCCTGTACAGTGTACAGGAATCAGCGCCGCTAGTAAGGCAGAAGTAGTAGACCCTCATCGAGCACACTCCTGTAACCAATCATGCTCTTGACTGAGGTTAGGACCTCCTACCTCCTCATTTACATATGGACACAGAAATAAATAAATGTTGGTGACAGAAATACAGAAATAAATAAATGTAGGTGAACAGAAATACAGAAATAAATAAATGTAGGTGAACAGAAATACAGAAATAAATAAATGTAGGTGACAGAAATACAGAAATAAATAAATGTAGGTGAACAGAAATACAGAAATAAATAAATGTAGGTGAACAGAAATACAGAAATAAATAAAAAGCATTTATTCTTTTATTTATACTTTTATTTGTTTATTTATGCATTTATTTCAGCATTTATTTATTTATTTATTTATTTATTTATTTATTTATGTATTTATTCAATTATTTATACTTATGTCAGGTTTAGTCATCCATAACAACGGACCACATACTTTTGTGCTCTTTTGCTTTGGGCCTGTTAGAGATGGGTAGCTTAGTTCCAGTTAAATAAAGTCTTAATGCATATAGTGATATTCAAGACAACAGTACAACATTTTTGAGAAATCTTGTATCAACACGACACTGAGTAGACTTCATAAGAAAGGGTTTTCCCAGCTTCTTGTAGAGGAACTTGACTGGCCCACACAGAGCCCTCACCTCTCATAAATAATAAAGCATTATGCCAACTCTGAACCACGTCTTAAAATACTGTGAAAGTGTTTTAGAGTCCATATACTTTTGGCCACATATTGTACATTAAATGCAGCCACTGGTAGTTGAAAGCATCCAATTTAGCATTTAGGTCAGGTTTGGCTGCATACAGAGAGGCGAGAGGCATGGCTAAGTGGAGGAATAGCCTTGATGAGTTTATCTGTGTGGTGTAAGCAAGGGTGAGAGAAAAAGCAATTCTTTGAGTGTTATGTTCTGTGCATTTGAACACACACACACACACACACACACACACACACACACACACTAAAAAACATACTTGCTTGTTGGTGGAGCGTTGTCTTAAAATTTGACTTAATGGTAAATAGAAATAAAAAATGTTCTGCAAGTTTCAAATGCACAGGATTTATTTTCTAAATATGCTAATGGTATGGTATGGTATTTTCAACATTCCACAAATTCTTGAATGCTGATTTGTTTTGGAAGCAAATTTAATCAGGACATCTTAGAGGTACATTTTGTAATGTGTAATGACTCAAAACTGGATTTAACATTGAAATTTTTTGCAGTGTACATACATGTATAAGCACACACACCTTGTTTAATCCCTTTCATGGCGGGTGGCTGTGCAGGCGGATGCTGTTTAAACAGAGCGGGCCCTTGATGTGGGGCCTCTAGGGGCCAGCATTTGTGTGTGTGTCTTTCACCCTGGATGTGTATGTGTGGCCATGGGAACAATGGTCCTTTAGAATGTGAGGTTACTGGTGCACTGACCCCTGGCAAATAAGAGCCATGTTCTGGCATTCCAGGCCTGATTGGCACTTTGAGCCTGCAGAGAGCTCAAAGGAGAGACAGGAAATGTGACCAGTGTAATTGGTTATATATTAGCGGAGCATTCTCCCCGTTTAAATGATGGAACATTCTTCACTGACACTTAGGTGGATGGGGCTGGGATTCCACCAGCTACAGGCAGAGAGGGGAAAGGACAAACAAGGGGGTAAAGAGGGGGGAGAAGACGGAAGGAAAAAAAGGCAGGATTAGGGCAAAAGAGGTAAAAAGGGCAGTGAAGATGGAAAGATATGAAGATTTGTTCCAATTTTATTCAGAGAAAGGAAGGCTTTTATGCAGGTGATTCACAAGGGAGAAATATTGCAGTGGGGTCATCATGCACCACTTGTATTTACCTTGGTAGTGGTAAATGGAGCTGTCAGGTGAATTCATCTCTCTCCCTCTGAAACCTGGCGAGTGGAGAGGACTCTCTGTGTGGATAGTTGGGGAGAGGAGGCCAAATCAATAGCTTGACCTTTGACCTGGGGTGCTTAGATGCAGTTCATGAAGCTTCATCCTACACTCCTATGTGTGTGGTGTATTTGAATAAACATTTGTGTCCTGAGTGCTATTGTGCTTTGAGTCTGAGCATCCCATTCCGCAGAAAACCCATTGGTGCATAACAGGCATCTGTCAAAATAACAGCCCTAATATTGTCCTGTGAAAGCAGTTTTAAAATTCATGCATAGATCTGTAGCCCAGTGTCTGAGGAATGAGTTATTTTCCCCTAAGGCTCAGCTAGGGGAAGCGTTAAGGGCAGGAGACCCACAGCACCACCCTACATTCTTTCCTTATACAATGAATATGGGGATGGAATGGGTACCGATGGGTGCTAATGTGTTCACTCAGGTGATCTTATCTAGGCCCTGCCCATTCAAAACAAAATGCTTGTTGGGGTAGTTTAGATAACATTCGCCTGGCAGATACCTCCACAGCTTACACACACACACACACACACACACACACACACACACACACACACACACACACCTTGGTATGTGGCCCGAGGTTAAATGCAAAACACACAGATCTTCTTGTAAACTCTTGTTGTCAGTTTCAGTCTGTTAACACAGACCCAATCTTTGGGTTTGCTGAAGTTTACATAAAGATGATGGCAGCTACAAAGCAGTTTGTAAAAGTGAAGACCATCTTGATGATTCAAATTCCCTTTTACAGTTACTTCTGACCACAAAAAGGGCTAATAAAAACAGTTGTGGACAACTAATAATAATAATAATTCAAATAGTTATATGTTCTTTGAGAACAGTTATGGAATTTTACTTTAATATCACTTAGATATCTAAACTGATGTGTAAATGCAAGGTTTTTTAATGTAAATTTGACTCCTGTCCTAGTTTGCCTTTGTTTTTTTTTGCTTGTTTTTTTTGTGAATCACATTCTTCATCACCAATGGCACATCAGAAAGCAGCAGATCACATACCTCTACAGACTACATCCCGAAGACGTTAAACTTATTTTAAAAAGTCTTCATCAATAACATTCTGCATTAGACATTTTTGGGGGGGGGGGCTGAAAAGGTAAGTTGCTGCGGGGTAAAACATCTCATTTCTCTCTCATCTCTGTTGGGTGTATATGCAAAGTACCTATCAGGAAGCTGCTATGGCTCGGATAGTGACACAGAAGCCACTGACAATGTAACAGTGGTTAGTTTTGAAATATATTTTTCTTTTTTTCAAACTCGGCACGATGACATCATAAGATCAGTTAATTGGGATACAATTCTACTGAATTTTCGCTGGTAGGCATCTGCCCTGCATCCATTCCTTGAGTCAAATTTTATTACTAGATTTAAACCCTGACTAGATGAAATAGGTGTTTTAACTCTGCATATATTAATCAATTTGACCTTATAAAAAGGACTTTCATGATTCACAACTGCTTCCACCATTAACAGCTTCACTATTAAGATCTGAAACTGCATCTCAAACCCAAACCCTCATCTTGATGTACTTGCCTAATGTGCTCAGTGTGCATGCACGTCTGTTTGCACTGCCTGCACAAACAAGCTTATTTTAACTGTTCCACCACATATTTCTCCCATACCAAACACTTTCCTCATTCAAACCATGACTCTCACCTCAACAATTTTCAATATCTGTTTACCAGTGTGCACACATGCACACAATTTCCCCATCCCCTTATGTGTAAACGTAAGGAGGGCGAGTTGATTCATATCCTCGGTTGTTAGCCATGAGAACTGAAGAACATTCCTTTGCATTCCATGCTGAGGTGAACACCAGGGTTGAGAGGAAGAGACAGGCATGTCTGTGGATGTCTATGACTCACTGTCAGACCACTCTGGATCATCTGTCTTTATTCAAAGAGGCCGCCACAGTTGGCAGAGCTGGAAGCTTGGACTGGGTTGAGAATTTTCCTAAATTTTCATCTTCCGGCTAACCACCTAAGGGGCTGTATTTCAAATGGGAAAAATGTCAGGTGGGGAGATTTGTTGGGAGTATGGATCTGGCTAAGGGAGGCTGCCCGCGGGCTTTAAGAAGAGCTTGTTGGTAAATGAGTTAACGCTTTAGGCTTGTGTGATCAATCAGATTGATCTGATGGGCCAAGACAGGATGTCTCCTGAGTGACCAACCTGTGGATTAAACACATGCACACACAGACACTTGCAAAAAGGCAGTGAATAAAAACACACTCGCAAACACAGACACAGGGATTACACAGGCATTTAACAAGCTCTTTGTGCAGGTCAAAGTTGACTGCAGGCCCCTCAGGAAAGAGGAGGGGCAAGCGGCTGGAGAGGCAACGAAGGGGAGAGTTGGGGAATGCAGGGGTACAGGGGGAACAGAAACACTGATTGAAACAAATAAATCTTAAACAGGCAAGATAGATTGATTTTACCAGCATTACCTTCCTTCACTAACCTCACTGTTTGGTTACTTCACTGCCATCATATCTAACACTAATCTTTAAAATACCAGTTGAGTACAGGACTGGTGTTTATGTACATGATTTTATTTTAAAAGATGAAACTGATTGGTCATTGTCATTGGTTGAAAGAGCGACCATTCTGCTATCAAAACACATCCAAGAGGTATCGGTTAAAAATGCAAGAGTGCAATCTATCATGTTTCATCCTGTCAAAGCAGCTTAAAAGAGGTATAGATAAGAAAAAGACGAGCTCCATTTAATGCTTCTGAATTGTGTAATTGATTCTCAAAGAGCAGAAGCACTCAGACCAGGGGTTAAGACCACCCAAGAAATCTAACCTTAACCAAAGAAGGTCTCAAGATAATTTTAGGATGTTGTTAGAAAGATTCATCTTAGATAAACAAACGCTAATATATTGTGGAAATTGATTTTCACAAATTTTTCTCCCAATAAGCTCTCCACTTTAAGAAGACTGAGGTGCTCTCTCAAGGACACAGAAATTTATCAACCATGGTCCACTGAATAACAGATTTTTTAGGCGTGACTTATTTCTTTCTTTCACTATACCAAAGCTTACAGACCTTCAGGAGCAGAGGTGACTATTTACCCAAAACCTAGCTGCTGTTTAAATCAGACATGCACCAACAAGAAACAGGCAATTTGTGGGAAACAATCTGCAGTTGTTTAAAAAACGCCGATTCACAACCACAAAACAAAGCCTCAAATGAACAATTAAGCAAATGGACATTTAATACAGAAAAGCAGAGCCTAGTAGTGATTTTTAGCAGATACACTCTTTATTATCACCCAGGTTAGGATTCAGGGAGGTCTTCCTGCCTTGCAACTACTTAATGGGTCACTTCAGGTCAAGGAGAAATTACTTGACTACTAGCTCCCTCTTGTGTCTGCATGTTATGAAAGGCAATGTCTATCATATTACAGGAGTCTTATTCAATATATCACCAAGAGGAGGCAGGCCACTCACAGGCAGCAAATATAGGCAAGTACTTCCTCCAGCCGGGGACAAACTGAAAGCTGAAGTAGAAACATGGCAGTAATGCATTCACAGCCAAACAGAAGGCCGTGTTTGCTAATTGTGGCCCGTAGATGGTGGTGTTGCATTATTTACTTACAGTAATACACAAGTTCACCTTAAAACACATACACATGTATAAAAAGATGCAAGCACAGTTGTGCTCCCATGTGCAGTTATATGATCAGACTAAACTTAGCTTGAGATTGTATTGACTGTATTTGTCGTGTTGTATATAGCTGATCACATATTGAGTGCTTTTACTTGCGTGTTTTTTGTTTAAATGTATTTTTCTGTCTATCTATACTACTCCACAAACTAGTTTTTTCTTCCACTGTGGCTTTTCACAGCTTTATTTTTAAACACATTCTGACCTCTGCTTCTCAGCGGTGCATTCCTGTGGTGACTGTGTCTGTGAAAAGAAAACAATCTTCAAAAACCTGGTGCTCCCTGTCTCTGGTGGTGCTGAAACTCTGACATTTCGGCTAAAGTTCAGGTGTGTGGGCGTTGTGCTTGCTCAACTATTTCTAGAAAACAAACAGCTGAGCAGATATTTTGGTACGGTAGGACGTGAATGGCCTCATTATGCACTGTCTCATTGTGCAATATAAAATGAATAAAAGAGCGAGTGCTTCAACATTTGGTGAAATATGATTATTTGCCAAACCTTTTGAGAGTTTAATTTCTGTGCATTCAATACACATATAGCTCTGTGACATGTTAAGCTTAGCATAAACAGTGAAAAACAAAGACCAACCGCTTGCAAATTCTAGAAAATAGTTTAACTGTCCATCAAAACCAAAACCATCTTATTTACATGTTTTCAGCCAGCAAGCTACCAATATAATACCAATATAATCGAAGCGTCAGCCAGGTGTCAAAGTTACCAAAGTCCTCCTACCTAAACAATAAAACAGATTGTTTTGACAGTTTGTTATTGCCTACCAAAAGACCCATGTGCTCATTTTATGATCTGGTGTCCCTGGCGGCAGGACATCGTTTGTCAGTGATCTCTAAAATGATTAAGAATGATGGTGTTTTCTGATTTGCCAGCTCTATGGTTGAGGTGTGGTCTAGGCTCCAATGACAGACCTCACTCATGACAGACTAAAATCATTCAAACTAATACAACCAGAACGGTCTGTATTAGTTTGGGGTCAGTTTTAAGAGTGACACACTTCAAAACTATCATGTCATAGTAAAATATTACCTTTTTATTATTACCAGAGGAATATACAATATAACTGCCCACTGGATGTATAATGAACTGGAATAAACTTGAGCCTCTGTGCTTTGATTAGCAGTCATGAAACAATTTTACCCTCTTCAATTTTATATTGCCACATCATACTTCTGCCATTATTTCGAGAGAGTAACACAAAAATGATATCAGTGATACTGATACAGACTCTACATAAAGGGTGATATGTAAAGTAACTTGTAACTTTCAAATGAAGGAAACTGGTAATATGTTATACACTACATTCACTTGTCTGACACTGGTTGGGGTTTTCAGGAAAGGACAGTCCACTATGTGGACTATGAGTTAAAGAGGTATCTCTGTACTGAGACCATATAAATCAAAACTATATTGTTATTCTCATGCTCAGTAAGAAAGACACAATTCAAATTCCACAAAATGTTTAAAAAAAAAAAAAAACATTCCTGCAAGACGTTTCCTGTTAACTGCACAGCCTGTCATGTACAATTCCCCTGAGGTGATGAAGGGGTCAAGAAAATACCATGAGCAACATCACTGACAAGGTGGTTGCCCCCTCTCGTGGCCCAATTGTTGAAAAATGCATGCTAAAGTGCCCTCTTCAGTGTTGAGAATGCTCTGTATTTTCGCCCCTGCCCTTCAAAAAGTCTGTGCAAGCCACTGGCAGATGGTGGCCTATCTGATGGTGGCTCCAGGGACAGATCTGGCAGAGAACTGGGTGGCTCAGTGTTAGCCACCTAGCTAACTGGCTCGAGACTATTGGGCTCTAGAGTGATGTCCAATAGAAATGAGACCAGGGAGCTGTATGACAGGGAGTCTGGATATGGTGGGAGGCCTCACTTTCTTGTGGGAGCGTTTTTGAAGGCCAGGAGGGTTACCCATAGAACCCCACAGACACTGGAGCTGGAGCTGACTGGAGGCTCATAAAACTGAGCCGGACAGGAGGGAGTGCAGGCTGGTCTGCAACAGGTTTGGCTGGAGGCTAGGACTCATAGCTGGAAACTTCACACTCAAAAGACTCCAAGCGAGCTGCCATCAGCCCTTTGGTCAGAGCTGGATCCTCCTCATGAATGGACAAGAAAAACTTAATGATGAACTCACCATCAGAATCATTGGGGTGGATGAGAGGCAGAAACACTGACAGGTAAGTCTCTGCTGGGTCCATGGCTGGTTGAGTTATTCTGTTGAGGTGAAGCAGGGAAGGTGGACCCAAATGCATGACAGGAGAGGCAGTGCAATGGAAGAGGTTTATTCGGTTCATGGCAATACCAGGAACTGGCAATCGCATGAGGGAAAACCGAACAGATGACTCAACAATGAGTGAACAAAAGAGGACTTACTGTGCGTTCAGACCAAAAGCGCACAAAGAGGAAAAACCTCCTTGTCCGCCTAGTGCGCCTTGTCCGCTCCACCTAAGTCGCTAAGGTCGCTTTTGTCGCCCTGTTCGTTCTTGCTTCTAAATTTAAAGGGCCCGCTCGCGTTAAACACCACCACGCAACTACTGCTGTAGCAGCCCATCTATTTACCGACATTGTTGATCACGGAAAGTTACTTGATAAAGTCATTAAATAGCATGCTAGCATGCTACGTTGCAACGCTAGTATGCAATAATTTCTCTCCTTTCTTACTCTCGAACACAACATGCACGGGCTCGGGTCGGGTCTGGCTTGATTTTGCGGGCCGATCTAAGCTCTAATCCCTATACGCGAACAGGGTGAAATCGTAGAGGACCGGGTGCTCTGCTATGGCAGCAATCAACATTTTCAGCGCCATCTTGGAAGGAATGTTTGGTAGGAACCAAAGTTACGCGGGTGTTTCTCTGGGACCGACCTGACCAAGGGACGACAGCAGAATGAGACATCCCGATTGGTTATCGGATGGCTTTTCCCCCTTTTCCACCTAGACGCATCATAGCTCATTACATAAAGTTGGAGGATTTTTAACTTTTTTTTCCCTCCTAATCCGCCTATTCCTCCCGCCTCCGCCTTTTCTACCTTTCCCTCCTTGTCCGCCTGGCTCCCAATACACAATGAATGACTTCCAGGATCTTTTTCCTCTTTGTGTGCTTTTGGTCTGAACGCACAGTATAATACAAACTAAACCAACGCGGGGAGAAAAGCAGGTAGACTGAGGCAGAGAAAAACAGGTGAGGGGCTGATAGGCTGGAAAAAACTGGAAAAACACTGGAAAGAGGGAAGGACTAATGAGGTAGATGCAGTGCAGGTGTGGAGGGAAAGCAGACTGGGGAAGAACTCAGATAACAGAGCTGCATTAATTAATCAGATACAAGACAGGTGTGGTTCAGGCTGGTGAGGATCACACGAAAACAGGAGGGAAAACAGAATTGTAAAGATGTGGGACCAGAGTGGCTTAAGTAGGCTCAGGCAATGTTGTTTCAGCATCAGAAGTTTTTTTATTTATTTATAAGTGCTACTATATTACATGTGTAAATCCAAGCTATTTACAGAAAAACTAAATAAATGGTCAGTTAGGGTTAGGGTTAAAATGATCATAACTCAACTTATGATACTTCAAATTCAAACTCAAACAGGTCTAAATGGCTAAACGTGACATTCTTCCCCCAGAAAAGCTTCAGAAAGTGTGCTTAGCCAGAGTCTGTCCCAATGAAGTATCTGGATCTGGAGCCTGCTGGAAAGAGAAACTAGGATTTGTTTTGAATAAACAAATGCAAATGACATCACAAACAGTGGAATGTTCCTTTCTTCAAGGCTGCTGGAAAGAGAGGTGCAACATTCAGTTTGAAAGTGTTATATGGCTAGTGTCCAGTAAGTACAATTTGTAACATGTTCATTATATCATTTCACATATATGAATCACATTGATAATCTCAGACACATAAGCATAGACAATCAGAATCAGAATCAGAAATCCTTTAATGTCCCGCGGACGGGGGAACGTTTGTCGCAGCAGCGTCAGAATGTTACAAGAACAGAGAAATAGCAAACTAGTCAATATAATTAAAAAGGAAAGAAATTAGAATTGAGGTATATACATATTTACATGATATAGTGCAAGAGTGAACAGCGCATTTTTATATACAGATTTTAAATATAGATAATAATTTCCCAGTCTGGGATCAATAAAGTAATTCTATTCTAATAAATATGGGTGTTGAAATGAGTTTGTACAGACTTATTGCACAGTGCAGAGTACAGGGTGAGGTCTATATGGAGCAGGGCTGGTTGTACAGTCTGACAGCAGCAGGGAGGAAGGACCTGCGATACCTCTCCTTCACACACCTAGGGTGTATCAGTCTATCACTGAAGGAGCTGCCCAGTGCTGAGAGAGTGACCTGCAGGGGGAGGGACTCCTGCATCAGCAGTGATGACAGCTTGTCCATCATCCAGCTCTCTCCCACCACCTGCACTGAGTCAAGAGGGCATCCCAGGGTGGAGCTGGCCTTCTTGATAAGTTTATCAATTCTCCTCCTGTCTGCTGCAGAGATGCTGCTGCTCCAGCAGACTACTCCATAGAAGATGGCTGATGCCACCACAGAGTCATAGAAAGAGGTCAGGAGTGCCCCCTGCACTCCAAAGGACCTGAGCTTTCTCAGCAGATACAGTCTGCTCTGACCTTTCTTGTATGCAGCTGCGGTGTGATCATAGCAGTCCAGTTTATTGTTCAGGTTAACTCCCAGGTACTTGTAAGATGTCACCATCTCAATGTCCGTTCCCAGGATGTTCATCTGTGTGCAGGGTTGTCTGTGCCTGCGGGAATCCGACACCAGCTCTTTAGTCTTCCCGATGTTGAGCTGGAAGTGGTTCTGCTGGCACCAGTCCACAAAGTCCTTAATGAGTTCTCTGTAGGCTCTGTTGTCCCCGTCCCTGATGAGGACGATAATAGCAGAGTCGTCAGAGAACTTCTGTAGATGGCAGTGAGGGGATCGGTGGCAGAAGTCTGCAGTGTACAGGGTGAACAGGAAAGGGGCCAGGACTGTTCCCTGTGGGGCCCCTGTACTGCAGATTATTGTGTCCGACACGTAGTCCCGAGTCCCCACATACTGTGGCCAGTTAGTGAGGTAATCCAGGATCCAGGATGTGAGGTGTTGGTTTACCCCTGGTTGTCCCCCAAGAGTGCAGGCTGTATGGTGTTAAAAGCACTGGAGAAATCAAAGAACATAATCCTCACAGTGCTTCCAGGCTTCTCCAGGTGAGACAGTGATCTGTCCAGGAGGAAGATGATGGTGTCGTCCACTCGGATGCCAGGTTGATAAGCAAAGTGGAGTGGGTCAATAAAAGGACCCACCAGAGGGCGAGGATGGACAAGGACCAGCCGCTCCAGGGTCTTCATCAGGTGTGAAGTGAGAGCAACTGGTCAGTAGCTGTTAAAGTCTTTTCGGTGAGGGGTCTTTGGTACTGGTACCATGCAGGAGGTTTTCCACAGCACTTTTCCCAGCTTCAGGCTCATGTTGAAGATATATTCCACAATCCTGCACAGCTGGTCTGCATAGGACTTGAGGAGCCTGGAGCTGATCCCATCTGGACCCGTATCCTTCTTCGCCTTCATCTTCCTCAACTCATTTCTCACCTAGAGGGACAGAGTGGAGCAGGGGTCTGAGTGTCAGATGGAGGGGGAGGGTGAATGTCAGAGGGAGCAGTGGGGGGAGTCTGCGACATGAAAGCTGTGGAAAGGGAGGTAGAGGTGAGAATGGGGCAGTAAACAGGGGGGATGGAAGAGGTGGTGGTGGCAGACACCAAAGCAGAGACAAGGCCATGGAACTGTTATTTTGGATTAAGGTTTAATATTCTCATCAAGATGGATGATAATCTGTACATCTTGTAAACTAAAAATACATTTTGTGTAGTTGGGTTATATTTGTAATGGATCATCAATGGTATTATCAATCATAATTTATTCTTATTTCCTAAACAGCATTGCGTATAAGGGATAACACCAAAGAAAGGAAATTGTTTGGACAGTTGTTGTTACAGCATCAGGTCAGTGATTCCTGATGCATACAGTAACACACTGCAGGTTTCCACGACAACAAACAGTAGCTGTCATGAGTGCACAGTAGTACTTCATAGCTCTTAGATGCTGTAATTGTTAACTTCACCCTCGCATGTCTGTCTGTCTGAGAGTCATGAATGTAAGTGACGTCAGTGGAAACACTGGCTGTTGGCTGACTCAGCTCTGTCTCGACAGGGGGTCAAAGCCTTGTCTCATGGGAAGAAGTCTGGGATTCATCAGGTTCCAGGTTGTCCGCTCTAATATAGGAAGCAGGAAACCTGTTACTCACATTAGCCATAGACGGTAATGATGACATCACTGGTTTAGGAAAACCTCCACAGAAAATGTGTGTTAAGACTAGTGATGTTTGGTTGGTCAAATGCTTCAGAAGAATGGCTTCTTTGATTCATTTTTGTCAATTGTATTGCAACACAAAACTTGCTTTGGAAAAAAAACTGTGGCAATGAGAAAAGCTCGTCTCTAGAGATCCTCACTACATTCTGCACAGGTATCTGACATTTCAGGTCAGGAACTTCTTATGAGACAAACAGAGCACACAAATTCCTCACCCTCATCAAACAAGGAGGGCTTTTGGAGCACCTATAGCTTTTTTGACAAATGCCTGTTTAAAGTCAGAATAGAGAGAAATAAACTCCAAGTTTGTTTTAAACACATATAGTACATGAGTAAATATGGTGTGTAGCTTTGCCAGGCTTGCTCTTGTAGGTTTAATGAATAGAGTCCAGGTTCTCATGATTCTGGTCAGATATATTTAGCTCATGGTCTCTAAAGACTGGGTGTACCAAAACAAGTGCTCAAACAGCAAAGTACATTATAAGCGGCTGCATATAAGCTTGTGAAGAGACATTTTGCTAGTGATTTACAGAAAACGATATTGTTATTCTCATCAAGAGTTCAGTAAGACAGACACAATTCAAATTTCATAAAAATGTTAAAAAAAATAAAATAAAATAAAAAACATTCCTACAAGACATTTCCTGTTAACTGCACAGCCTGTCATGTACAATTTCCCCTGAGGTGATGAAGGAGTCAAGAAAATACCATGAACAACATCACTGACAAGGTTTCATAAATATAAATAATTGAGGTCAAGCAGGGAAGGTGGACCCAAATGTGGAGGGAAAATCAAGCAGGTGAGAAGATACATTAAACTTAAACATTGCATGTTATTACAACAGCTGAGTCCTCTATGTGCAAGACTGATGCCAGAGAGGTTGGTCAAGCGTCAGAGTTTAAAACTTAAAGCCACTGTTGTATTTGCCGAGTTTTGAGTGATAATCTGTTGAAACGACAAGGCAACATGGTGATATGTAGTTGGTACAATAGGCTATTTACCCCATTAACCATCTTTATTTAGTCAATCAAAATGTTAACATTTGCTAATTGGCACCAAATACAAATTCTGTAGGAGTCAAATCAACCAGTATTGAACAAAATAAAAATGTTGTCCTGATGACAGCAGTAGAGGAAAGTAATAAATCACCAGGTATCAAGTAATGACAATTTTAAACCAACATTAATGGCAATCTATCCAATAGTAATTTACTCAAAAGCATGGCTAAAAACTCCCCCTATTCATATAGTCCAACTGTTAACAAACTATTTTTATTTTACAATTTTTAAACCTTGATCAAAGGAAAGTAGATTCAGTAATTGATATCCTAGCAATCAGTTACTATGTTCTTTCAGAGACTGAAACTTATCTCTTTCTCTTGCTTCAGCTTTATGGCCATCTCCGCCTCCCCTTAATCTGTCAGTCCACAACATTCAGTCCCATTATTGAACAGCCTTCATTTCTGTCATTTGCCAAACCAGCTGTGCAGCTGGCTCACTGCTTGGCAAAGATTTGAGTTAGACACAGATGTGTTATTTTGGGGAGAATATTTAATGATCAGTGCTTCATATGCTGATTTAAATTGAACGTACCACAAACACAAAGAGTTCTTCCTCGTCTCAACAGACCATCAGCTCCTGTCTGCATTCTTCCAGAGAAGGATGCCTTGGAGAGAGGGATGAAAGGCTAGGATATGACTATGAATGGGAATAACTCACTCAGTAGTGCCACCCCATGAAAACCACACTCAGGAGTCTTGTCATTCAAGTCTGAGCTGCTGTAGTGTGGAAGGAAGGCCTCGAGGGGATAGATGAACTAGATTGACTACAAATCACTTAGCATGGGTCTTTAGCAACCTCAGGTGGCTGACAGGACACTTACTCATACCTCTGACTTTATTGGTTCACAGCGAGGCTGTAAAACATGCATGAGACAAACTAATTTTCCCATTGAGTGTATTGTCTTTCTCTGTTTCAAAGCTGTGCTTGATTTGTTGTGAGGGGCACCCATGCTGACTACTTTTTCCTTAATGCAGGTAGTTTAAATAATAAGCCTAAATTATTTCTGAGCTTGAGCATACTATTTACATCATATGAGTTTTTCTTTAGTTCACACGTTACATAAATTATTTCTTGCTCTTCTTTGATCTCAATTGATGTCTAAGTGGTATTTTTCACACAGTCATTTGTGTAATTGTGTGAGAAAGTCTGTGTTGAAAAGACTTTGTAGTCATTGGAACTGTCACTGTTCCAGTAACTCTGCTGTTGTCTCTGTGAAATGTCAACATTAGTACAACACAGACAGTCTGCCTCTCTGCTCCACAATGGGACTGTTGTATCAGCATCAGAGACATGGCAAACTCTTTAAAGCTGGGACACTTGGGAATATATACACATTTATTTACCATGGCATTTTACACCTAGTTTCTCCATTCTACTCTACTATGGCTGAAATGTGATATATGTTGAAATCAGAGACAACAGACAAATAATAAAGATAATTTGGAAATGTGCAACACCGATGGTTATTCAGTTCTACACACCCTTCTCTTAATCTTTCCCCTCTCTTCTTATTCTCCCACACATCATCTTCCGTAAGGATCTGATACAGTACTTCTTTGACAATGTGTTACTGAATCTATGCAGCAGCTGCATCAAACATTGCCAGACTATACAGATATGAATTACAAGATCAATGGCAACTTAAAAATGTTGGACCATATGTTTCAGATTAGGGCTATGTTTTCCGTATGACTTCTAAATAGGTTTAATCCCATCCCTGTGTTAGAGCTTTGCATGTATATATTTCTTCAGCATTTATAGGCCTGTTCCAAAGTTAGTCTTTTTTTTGGACCAAATTCCCTTTTTTAAGGACATTTATCCTTCCACTGAAAGTCAGCAGAGAAGCACTGTTTTGGGAGAAATAAAACAAAGGAAGTTTGTTCATACAAACTAAAAATGTGATTTTGGATACCCACTTAATTTGGCTAAGTGTGCTTTTCAAAACAAGCCCCTTGACTTTCACCCAGGAGACTGTTGTTCAGGTCCAATGTGAAACCAGAAGTCAACAATGACTTATTTTAATTTGCTAACATAATTAAATTAGGGTTAAGCTCATTTACATAATGTTTTGTACACTACTTTCTTAATGTAGGTACATTGTCAATTGAAGTTACAAAAGTAACATATACAGTGCCTAGGATAAGTATTCACCCCCTTTGATGTTTTTCCCTTGTATTGCTTTTATTAATGGAATCATGGTCAATATACAAAAAAAATTACAAAAAAACTCTTTAATGTCAAAGTGAAAACAGATTTTTACAAAGTAATGTAAGTTCATTGAAAAAATATCATGTAAAATAAGTGATTGCACAAGTATTCACCCCCTTTCAAATTACTGATGTAATTCAACAATCCAACTGCTACAGTCTCACAGTGCAGTGAATGTATGTCAAGTGACTGCAGTATAAAGACACTTGTGTCTGAAGGTCCAGTCACTGGTTAATCAGTATTCCTGGATACAATTACATAATGAAGACAAAAAGCACTCCAAGCAACTCTATGAAAAGGTTATTGAAAAGTATAAATCAGGGGATGGACACAAACACATTTCCAAGTCACTGAACATCCTCCTAAGTTCAGTTAAATCCATCATTAAGAAATGGAGGGAATATGGCACATAGTTAGGAGATGGATCCAGGAATTTTTCCCACCTTCTTAAACATAGGCTGTTTTTTTTTGTTTTGTTTTTTTTTCAATATTTTTATTTATTTATCAAGGAATAATGGATGGATCGTGATTAAAATCAAACAAAGAGGACAGATTTTGCAAAGCCGTTTTGCTGTGAAGCTCCATAAATGTTTGGTGGACTCTGAAACTTGATATGACTTGGGTGAACTGCTCCTTTAATGTGTGAATTGTAAATACTCTTAGGAGAGGAATGTAAACAATATTTTCTTTTTTTAACATTCCAAATATATACCACTGCATTCACATTTAGGGCATTTAGCAGACACATTTTTCCAAAGCAAATCACAGTAACTCATACACTGATGGTGGTGGCTACCTTGCAAGGTGCTGACCAGCACATCAGAGGCAGTTTGTGGTTCAGTAACTTGCCCAAGGACACTTTGACATGCAGACCAGGGGAATCAAATGAGCAACCCTCCCATAACAAGACACTGGCTTTACCCCTGAGCCACAGCCGCCTAAATAGAGCGACATATGTCTCGTTTATGTATTTTATAGAACACACTCTACTTTTTTGTCTTGGAAGATTCGTTTAGAGCTTGATGGTTTACTTTTGTTTTTAAGCAAATTATTTCATTCCAAGTTTGAAACAATTTCCTAATACATTTACCTATTAATACTGCTCAGAAAAGAGTGGCATAGCTTATATTTAAAAATCAACCTACTGGGTACGTTGCTGCCAGTAACTGAGATAATAGAAGGCCTTTTAACAGGATCCATGGTACAATTTCCCTGTGGTCCTTGGCTGGACATCTCGTTTTGTCTGCTGACCTCTTTAAGTCTATGTGTACTCAAACATGTGTTTGTGTGTGTCTGTGTGTTTGCACGGGAGCATGTGCGTATGTGCGTGGCGTTGATAGAACACAAGCCAGTTTCAGCCTGATCTTTTATAAGATATTTGACCTGGTATTAGGGTTCTATCCACTCCCCTCCAGACATCAGACATGTTTTGGTGCCCAGTGTTTGTCAGAGCTTTTTGCCGCAGGGGCACTTGGCACCGGGAGACGTCGGCTGGGGTGAGTAGAGATGCTGAGGAACTCTAGCGATGCTCAGTGAGAGAATGAACATTCTTATCCTTAATCCTCCCCAAAGTAAACTTGACCATCAGATTTGCCCAGGCCTAAGGATACTGTGCACCAGACAGGATGTTAATACCTCCTTCTACTTCCTCAGATAAGTTAATGTGCTCTAATTTCTAATTGGGATGTTTTTCAACTTAAACAGGCCTGGAATAGATTTGAACTGCTTTTCAGGGGGGAAGGTTGTTCATTAGTTATTTCCCCTTGTGTAGAAGTTGCAATGCAGGTAAAGAAAGTACATGAGTTTAACAATATAGGTATATTTTACCATCTGTGGTATAAAGTGGGTGTGAATGCAGGGAGAAGACTGCACAAAACTGATATTCCAGATTTTTAAGGACCTAAACACTGGTCTTGGTGGAGCATGCTGGCAGTGGGAGCTGCACTGCAGAGAATCAGCCAACATGGAACCACATAAACTGGAGACAGGCATACAGAAAAAAAGCTGTGGTTCTGGATCTCTGTCCATTTAAATGTCAGTCTTTTGTCATGCTGTCTAGGGGTGCAACAACAGATCATGACATATTTAATTTCATCATTCAAAAATGCAACATTATGGAGCTAAAAACCAGTCACATCATTAATAGAGAGGTGAAGTCCTACCACTTCCAATGTTCCCAATGGACCTAAATTGTACAGTAGTCAATGGTGAGAGAAGGATCATTTTTGTCTCTCACCACTGACATCATTTCACAATAATTTTGAACAAGAAATTCACAGTTTGACGTAAAGATAGTAAAGTACCTACATCGTCTCACTCAATATACACTGAGGCGCTGTCACCTCTCCACAGAAAAGCAGGTTCATCAGTCTCTCAATCTCTGATGAACACAAAGGCAGTTGGTGCGTCCTCAACAGCGTGGTCTCTGCAGCTTTAATCAGTCTCTCGGTCTCAATAGGGTCGTCTGTGCAGCAAAGTCCACTGAGCATTTAGTTCATACTGTAGTGTCATCTCAAAGCAGTCTCTGCTTCAGGGTTTCTTCAGGGTTCCATGTAAAAGTCCGTCTTGTGAGTTAGCTTATATGCAGGAATGGCTTTATAAGGTTTTTGTTATGGGCTAACAAATCTTGTCTTATTTTTGTTTGTATCTGCGTTTTTCTCTTATTTTGTTAGTACCCATTGATTTGTGGGATTCACCAATGTTTTCTTATTTCTGCTCTTTTTTTGGGCGACAAAAAACATTTGTTTACACAATTTGTTTGTCCAATGCAAGGAAACATGTTTTAAATTATAGCAAAATGAAAAAACACTGCTTCTAGATGATTTGACCAACCAGGCCCCATGGGGAGAGGGCGTTTGTAGAGGTCGCACAGATGTGTTTGATGAGACAGATGAACACCTGCTGAGTTGTTTCGGATTGCCACGAGCACTGCTTATGGATTTGTGCAAAACCTGGAGCCTCAGTTTAGGCTGAACATATGCCGGTCAAATCCTGGGAGAGATATGAGAGACGTCAGGCATTTCAGCCTTGTGCTCGCGAGAATACTGAAGGCAATATCATTCATGCCATTGTGCAGTATTTTTGATGTTCCTGTAACAGCAGTGCTAAAGCTTTGGAAGATCACATGTTTACTCTGTTTTATTTGATTTAACAATAACTCAGTTAGAGAAAATATTGATAATTAATAATATCATAATTGTAATAATAATAATAATAATAATAATAATATGGACATTTAAGGGAATGTTTCTTCCTGAGGCCCAGTGTCTCCTACAGGAGTGTTGATTGTGAATACTTCCTAATTACAGTCCCTGCTCTCAAACTTTATGGAGTTTTAAAATAATCTTTTGAATTGACAAACATGCCTCGCCATTAACTACTGTACTTTTTTTTTAAATAAGGTCCTAAGGCGGTCCACCAGAAGGGGCATGACTTCACCTCTCTATGCTCCACAAATTATACAAATTCTTGTTTTTATACATTTCGCAATTTATTAACAATATTACCTATCATAAGTCTAAAATTCTGCCTGCGATTGTTGTTTCTTTAAAAAAACAAGTTCTTCAAACATTTGCTTTTCTCATAAAACTGATTAATTTTGCATACAGTCTGAATTACAGTCATTTGCTGTATTTTATTTTGTGTGGGTTTTTTAAGGATATTTCCTACATTTATTTCTTTTTTCTGCAATCTCATCAGGATTACAGAGTTTTAATATTACATATCAAAACATTACTGTCATGCCTCAAAAGAAGTAAATCATCTATCGTAGTTTATTTTCATTCAAACTGGGATACAAACATAATGAAACATAACTCTCGATCATGCATCATGTAAGTTATAAGGTGACTATGTCTTTTCACTGCTGCTAATACTCAGGATCAAATTTTGTATTGCGGCGTGTGTGCATGTTCTGACCTGTACTTTACACTGCATGTGCAGAATGGATTCTTCGATTGTTTCAGTGAATATAGTAAACTCATGTATAGACTGTATGTGTCTGCACAGGCACAGTGTGTGTGTGAGAATCTATAAGCCTGCATCATTAGCTGATGGGGCACTTAGAGTTATTTGTACCAGTAGCTGTGCATGAAGGGAATGTTATTCTAAAGCCTGACCGTGGAATGCACTGTTCAAACACTATAGTCCTACCGACACTCTGTACTGCATTCCCTTCAAATGCTGATTGAAAACATCAGGGTAACACCTAAATAGTATGAAATGTAGTATTTTATTCATGTTTGCTCATATGTGTGAATTGAACTGGTCTATACAGTAAATGAAAACAGCTCAGGGAGTGTTATCTACCAGTATCTCAAAAAACATCCATGTCTATACATTATATTGTACCATGATATAACTGTCAAAGACAGATCTACACACTCTGAGCCATCAGTCTCCGAGTGTTCCCACATAAGGGAGGTTTGTGGTTGTGTGGCTTAGGTGCAGAGGATCGCATTGGTTAGCTTAAACTTATGGCTGGATAAGAAAGGACATAGAGAAACAGGTGTGTTGGAGATGTTCACACAGTCAAGAACCTCTCCAGATATCAGGAAAGCTGACATAGCAGAGCATAGTCATGATTAAAAGAAACCAGTCACAAAACACAAACACAAGACAAAGTGAACAGTGGTCTCCCACGTTAAAGTCACACACTTTGTGGCTCTGTTATATCACTACTTCATTCTTTGCTCACATCCTTTGGTGGACAAGAGTCATAATTCCTATGACTAGTGGACTGATCAGCGATTGCCCAAGGTCCTGATGTCCAAGGATTACTCAAGATCTAGGTCACAGGTAATAATAAGCTAAACTGGCGGCAGTGAGTCAGCTGGGAGGCTATATAATAGGGTTGCAGTTCCGCTGCTTAGTTGGTTGTGTGTTCCAGGGAGTCAACACCATCAGTTGGTTCTCTGCATTTTCTGTTTGGGGTGAAAATCTGGGTTGAGTGTTTTAGCTTTCTTTCTTTTGGCCATTTTCTATACATTTTGTTTCCCCCTGATCAGTAACTCCAACTTCACCTTTGGTTTTTGGGTCCAATGTTTTTTGTTCATCTATCATTTTGATAGAATTAGTGGGTGGCAGTGGGTTTTATTCCCAGTTTGCTATTAACCTTTTGTGATTTGTGCAGTGCTTTGTTAGTTTCCTATCCTGTGACCCCTGTCCTTCAGGTATTGTTTTCTGGGGAAATGCAATACTAGGACCTTTGCCAATCAAAGATAAATGTGATGTTTTGGGGCATTTGTGAAAACAACTGATACTGTCGTATGTCTCGGGATGACAGTCTTCTTCTCCACCATATCTTTAAAAGATAGGAACAAAGGAAGGAACACAGGAACTAAGGAGCCAACTAAGGAACAAAGGAACAATGGAAGGAACAAAGGAACAAAGAATGAAACTAAGGAACCAACTAAGGAACAAATAAAGGAACTAAGGAAGGAACAAAGGAAGAATCTAAGGAACAAGGGAACAAAGCAAAGAACAAAGGAAGGAACTAAAGAACAAAGTAAGAAACAAAGGAACAAAGAAAGGAACTAAGGAACTGACTAAGGAACAAATGAATAAAGGAACAAATAGAGGAACTAAGGAAGGAACAAAGGAAGGATCTAAGGAACAAGGGAACAAAGCAAAGAACAAAGGAAGGAACTAAAGAACAAAGGAAGGAACAAAGGAAGTAAGGAAGGAACAAAGGTACATTTTGTCCAGGGAATAGAAGCTGTGAAACCACTGCTGGTGAGTAAGAAGAAATTGCTAGATCCAGTGTTAAGGCATTCTGTGAGGAGGGTTAGTTTTAAGGCCCCCACACACTGCCCAGACATCCAACTGCCTTATCCGACCACTCTCCGACCACTCCGTTGCCTCTTGTCTGAACCGTTCGGGAGAAAAGTGGCATTGAACACACCGCTTTGACGTGCTGCCAGCTCCACAGTAGCATGTACGTTCTGCGCTCGCGCGAGATGCAATAAGCGGGTGGTGCTTGTGTTGTGAGTTGTAACTCTCTTTACTTTCGATCAAAACAAAACTTAACTATTTCAGATAAAAACAGCTGCATACTAAACATGCAGCGAGGCATTACCAAACGAACACAAATTAATTCATCCTGAACAGACATAACAACTAGTCTCGTGCCAGTACTGCAAAACATGAAAATGGGGAATGACGGAACAAAGTGCATAGAAAAACAATTCACACACAGTATTCCGCCCTCCCACACACCGCGCTGATTCACTAGCACACCGCCAATCAGAACGGCCATTCAGTTGGCACACAACCAATCAGAGAATCCAATGGCTCAGACGTCCGACAGCCCATCGGCTCAGACTTCGCATGCTGAAACGGAGCAGACAACGTCCGCACGGCTCCGAAAGCTTCAGACGCAGCTGAACACACTGAACAGAAATGTTCCCGACCTCGTCCGAGTCTCTCCAAACGCTTCAGACGTCCAACGGTTGGGCCGGTGTGTTCCTGCCTTTAGGGCTCGTCCACACGTACGAAAACAATCTTTTTTCCTCCGTCTTCCTCTACATCGTTTCAAGAATATTTGCGTCCATACAGATCCACTGAAAACGACCGAAAACGCTGTAGCTCATATTCCAGGCCTATAGGTGGCGCTTGAAATTCACAAAAAAAGGAGAAGAAGAGACAGAGCATGTGCATAAAGCTTGCGCGCTGTAAAAAAAACAGACACTAGAACACAACAAGACGAAGACGAAAATGGCTAGTGCAAGGAAACCAGAATCATTTGTGTGGACAGTTAATGAGGTCGAACTGCTGCTGCGACTCACACTCAACTACAAGGAGAGTAAGTTGCAAGAAAGGCTCAATATCTTCTGCGGCACGAACACAAGCATGTAGGCCGCCATTGTTGTTGTTGTTGTTGTTGTTATGAGACGTCGCAGGGTTCAGAGGTCGGAGGCAAGAGGTCGAGGCGGGGGCGATGGCGTCATTATTTCGGAAAGTATGCGGATTTGCTGTCCACGCGAAAACACAAGGGCAGTGTTTTCGTGTTTTTCCACTCTGAGACCCGGTTTCAAAAAAGTGCGTTTTCAGACGCTGCGTTTACAGAATCCATGTGGATGGTCGGCCAAAACGATGCAAAACGTGTGCGTTTACATTAAAGAGCGTTTCCGTACGGACAGGGCCTTAATCTTGTCTAGATCCTTTTGGGTAAATTGTTGTGAAACTGTTGAAGCTGAGTGTTATCGGTCAGTTTCAGCCAAGCCAGTTGTGGCAAATAGTCTTGATTGCAGGGCGGAGCTAAGCCTACATGAGGTAAAACAAGCACATATGGGCTAGTCACTACAGCGTCAGATGCAGCGTCAGGACAGCCGAACAAAGATTAGGGAGTCTCTCTGCGGGAGTCTATCAAGGAAGTCTAAGTAACTCAGTGCCCTCTACAACATTAGCAGGATCTGGTCTTTCCTCATAAAGGACGCAATGAAAGTCCCGGTCCAAGCACTGGTCATCTCCCGCCTGGACCTCTGCAACTCACTCTTGGCTGGACTCCTCCAGCCTATTTCTAGGGGGCCAAGCCCGAGGGGCCGAGGGAACACGTATGCAAGCATACGCGTTTCCTAGGACCAGTGGTGCTAGGAACCCTACTGTAATTGTAAAGATTTTTATTTTTATTTTTCTCCGGCTAAAAGTGGTGCTGCAGGCTAAACCGTGCAAGGGAGGGCGCTGCAATTTGGAAGGTTGGTCCAGACTCCTGCGAATATCTCACACACAAAAAACTACCGTATGTCGCACATTCTAAAACCTTGTATCCCCAGATTCCCTGAATGGAGCTGAATCACTTTGTGATTGGCCACGCCCACTTCCGGTTAGACATTTTTTTCGCTGAATCGCAAAAACTGGAAAACCTACTTTTTCGAAATCCTCCTTGGGATTTTGTCCGATCTGCGTGAAACTTGGCACGTACACTCTTCAGCTGGATCTGATGTAAAGTTCTCAAAAGAATTTTGCTTGGTCAAAAAATGCGCTAATTATCCACAAACAAATTTCTGTAGCTAGCTATAAACATGTAAACTGTTTGATATCTCGGTCAAACTTAATGCTATTAACACCAAATTTCAGATCCTTGGTTGCCATGACACTGGGAAGGGATGAGCTGAATTTGGCGAAGTTTGGCCACTAGGGGGCGCTAAAAATATGGGAAGTTTATATCTCTTGAACGGCTACACCCATTTTTACCAAATTTGGTCGGTATGATGTAGGGCCAATCCTGAGGCCATATCTTGAAGGTGGTCATGACTGCTCAATGTGGGCATTGCTTATTACAAGATAAACAACAAACATTGATTTCTGCCAAACTATTATGCTGACAGCTTTGAAATGTATATGGTACAAAAAGAATAGGACACAGTTCTTCCATACCAAAAATTGCACATGTACTCCACTAGGTGGCGCTATAATGGATGCAATCGCGTTTTTTGCCTGTAACTTCCACATTTAAAATAACACATTCGCAAACCTTATATCCATATGTTCCCTGAATAGAGCTGGGTTTTCTGACATAGGACACGCCCACTTCTGCTACACATTTCGCTCGCTAAATAGCCACATATGCAAAACCTACTTTTTCGAACTCCTCCATGGGATTTTGTCTTATCTGCGTGAAACTTGGCACGTCCACTCTTCAGCTGGACCTGATCTAAAGTTATCAAAAGAATTTTGCTCGGTCAAAAAATGCACAAACTATAAACGAACAAATTTCTGTAGCTAGCTATAAAAATGGAAACTGTTTGATATCTCGGTCAAAGTAAATGCTATAAACACCAAATTTGAGATCCTTGGTTGCCATGACACTGGGAAGGGATGAGCCCAATTTCATGGATTTTGTCCTCTAGGGGGCGCTAAAAATATGGGAAGTTTATATCTCTTTAACGGCTACACCGATTTTTTATGAAATTTGGTCGTATGATGTAGGGCCAATCCTGAGGCTATATCTTGAAGGTGGTCATGACGGCTCAGATGTTGGCCTGTGTCCTCACTTTTGCCCCAAGCCCGTCATCCTTTGGGGCCAACTTCCGTGGGCTCTGCAGTGCACGGGGTCCGAGTCACGCGGGCGGGCTTGGCCCCCGTTCATAACTGCTTGCAGTTCTAGTTTCTTTTTTAGTTTAGTCTTTTGGTTTCTTTCTTGTGACAAATGTACTTATTTTAAGTTGCTTTGTACAAATGTGTCTGCTAAATGCCCTTAATGTAAATGTAAATGGAACTAAGAAAGGAACTAAGGGAGGAACAAATTAACCAAGGAAGGAAGGACAGAAGGAGCAAAGAAAGGAACAAAGGTACTAAGGAATGTACTAAGGAAGGAACAAAGGAAGGTACAAAGGTACCAACATCCTGATTCAATTCATTTTGAGATCTCAAAACTTAAATTATGACTAGGGATGTTTTTCCTAACTTTAACATCAATTGCTGGTTATTTGGTCATAATTGTTTTATACTATAGAAACATTACATTCTTTAAACCATGTTTTCAGAGGCTTATATGGTACAAGCAGTGTTGGGCATGTTACTTTTAAAAAGTAAGTAGTTATAGTTACTAGTTACTTCTCCCAAAAATAATCTGAGTTAGTAACTGAATTACTCCACAATAAAAGTAACTAGTTACCAGAGAAAGTAACTATTGCATTACCTTTTCTTTTTTTAAGTTTAAATATGTCTAAGAATTTGGGTTTTTTTCTAAGTGGGTTTCACAAGCCAGTTGCATAGAGTAGAACTGTATAGACAGGTTCCTACATAGAACCTTCAGTTTAGTCTGTGTCACAAGTTTTTGTGAAGCTGGAGCAGAACAATACAGTTTTAGCTGCTCAGACGTCTCCGTGTCCTTCTTTGTTAGCAGAGCTCACGTTAGTCACACCTGGCATGCTATCATCAACAAAGGTGTTTTTGGCCACTAGTTTTGTAGAAGCCTGTGCCGCTGAGAGATGCTTCATTAGATTAGAGTTGCTTACAACGGACGTGGACAAACACTTCACTCTGGGACATAATGTACACTTCACATGTATGTCTTGCCTTTTACCTCAATGAGATTAAAATAGTGTCTGTACTTCCACTTTGAAGATGCCAACTTTCCCTCCGGACTCGCCTTGCTGCAGCTTACCTCCGCTAGTTTGTGTGTGTGATGCTGCTGTGTGCGTGTGTGGTTTGTGTGTAAACTGAACACTGGCTCTGATTGGCTTACGAACATTTACTCTACCTTAGACAATCATCATCACTTATGCAGTTGTCTCGCCCTTCCCTCCTCCCTCAGGTGGCTGAGAGCCAAGTCGGATGACAACAGCTTCAACGAGTAGCTTCAGTTTATAACGCACCACATTTAGTTGTCGGTAACGGTAACGGTGACGGTGTTGTAACAATGGAAATAGTTAGATTACCCGTTACTAAAAAATGGGCCTTTAGTAACGCCATTTACTTTAACGCCATTATTCCCATCACTGGGTACAAGTGCTCTTGTATTTACAGCGTGTAATTACAAGTAATGCATGCAAGTGCACGTTGATCCCAAGTTTATCCATTTGCTACCTCAAAGTCATTTATTTCAAGAACTGTCCCAAAAAGGTTGTGCTCAATCATTGCTGTAAATCAGGAATCTTAAAGTATTGTAAATGTTTAATTGGAGCACAAGGTGATGCTGAACAATTCGTCATCCAAATAGCTTTTTGCAATGAAAAAAAGATGAGGAATTGTATGAAGATATGTGTTACCTTTTAAACAAGCAGAGCAATTTTTCCAAAGAGTTTGGAATTATTCAATCAAATTTAGGGAGAGGGAGATTTTCTCCTAAATTAGAATTATCCAACGACTCAACAAGATAAAAAGGCTAACACATTTACAGGTTTATTAAAGATCATGTATCATCAACCTTATAATCCAACAAAAACATCCGCTGTCCAGCCTGGATTTGATTGTCGTCTCTGGATCCTTTTAAACTGCCATGCAGCCAGATTTCATTATCATCCTCATCTGTGCTCCATTAAATATCTGCAATTTCCTTCCGCAAGGCATGGGATTTCTATTTTGATATGCATTCGAATTTAGAAGTGTGTGTGTGTGTGTGTGTGTGTGTGTGTGTGTGTGTGTGTGTGTGTGTGTGTGTGTGCGTGTGTGTGTCTATGTGGCATTTATTCAAGGTTAATAGTCCCAATGCTCTCCCAACATGGAAGTCTGCAAGTCATTATCCAATCTGGGCTGCAGACTAACAACTAGATTACTCCTGAGTACAGAAACAGCACATATTCAGTATAGCATATATTTCATATACACAAAAAAGACACCCCCTCTGAGTCAATGCCCATGGTTATTTGAACTCCATTCCCAGTGTAGATTCATGTTTATTCTCTTGTTTGTTTGGTGCGTCCTGGTATTAGTCCATGTACTGTTCACTGCTGGGATGAGTCACTTTCCACATGGTAATCATTCAATATTTCTTAAAATTACCATTTTTTTAGGCAGTCTATGTAACTCTAACAAAACCGACCAGTGGTGAATAAAAAGATACATCTTAATTTTGTAATGCAACTGATTTGTCACATAAAACAATTCACAACAATGCCAGTTTAGTGGCTTCCTATTTCTTCAAAGATCCTTTTGTTATTGTTCCACAGCTTCCCTCATACATTCCCAGGCTTTCACTGCACTAAAACCATTAGCATATCAGTTACAAAAGTGCACATGGAATGGATATGGGATACAGTGTGGTCTCAGTGAGTTGATCCTATACCCAAGATAAATCAGGCAACATTTTTTTCTCCCTTTTTATTCAAAACTAATACAATGCAGGAATGTGCTTTGTCCTGCTGAGTCTGGGGATGTGGCTCATTGCAATATGCTCTGCTGAAGTGGTCACAACTCCACCCACATTATACACCACCTAGCTGAATTACAGTATATCAGGTTTTCCCTAAAAGCTGTCAAATATAGATTTGGAGGTGAAAGTTTAAACAGCCACATTTGACTAACTCTTGTGGTGTAGTTGCGACCTGTGGTGTAGTCATGACCTGTTAGTGATATTTGTCCATCTAGATAGTTGAAGTGTGAGTTGCAGAGTTTTGGAGGTATCAGCTGTAGCGAAGTCTGCCATCTCTGAACAATAATGGTCCTAGATGGCACTCAATCTGTGGTGTTCAAAGCGCCAGAAAATACATTTGCAAAACTCAACAGCACTAGTGTCTCTTAGCAGCGACCATGACCTGGTTAATTCACAGGCCTTGTTGTGTGCAGTTTCATGTGGGAGTTATTTCTATTTTACCCAACTCCACCTGCCAACAGAAAGTGGTAAAGTAAGCTACTACTGATGGTCGAGAGCCTAGCTAACTGCTAGTGAACGTTACCACTAAGCTGAGGGTGACAAATTAATGTTTACAACAAATAGCTCCTATATTAAACTGCTCACAACAATATTGTGGCAAAACCTGCCATTCCAAAACCAAGTAACATTTCCTTTGCACTAGCTTGTCGCATGTCTAGGCTCTGCAGCGGACCCAGGTTCGACTCCCGGCCTGGGTCCCTTTGCTGCGTGTCACTCCCCGTCTCTCTCTCCCTGTTTCCTGTCATATCTTCAGTTGTTCAATCAATAAAGCCATAAAAGGCCAAAAAAATATTTTAAAAAAAAATGTGGAGTCCACAATCGTTCACTGGGCCTGTTCCCTCTGCCTAACCCAGAGACACAGCTTTGTGCTCGCTCGGCATGCCATCCATTCTAGCATCAGCCATCAGCCACTTAGTCAGTTGTAAAAGTTAACGTTAGCATCCATTGATGGTAAGCAAAAATGTTTAGCTCAGCATAATAAACTAGCTTAGGTTAGCTTGCTTGTTCAGATTGGCGTTGGTTGAATATGTTGAAAAGATGAGTGTTTGCTCGCCACACTTGTTCACAAAGTGCTGACTCTGATGACCAACACCGTAAAAATGATCAGGTAATTAAATCGTCCACGTTCTGCTGCCACCATCTGCCCGCTCAGATGGTAGGAAGACCTCAATACCCACTTTATACTGTAGCTGTATGTTCATATTAAAAGGCAAAATACACTTAATGAACTCTAAAGGAATATTACATTGTGTGTTTTTTTTTATATTGATATGCAATAAGCCTGTTTAAAGTAATAATATACCAAAAGACTGATCAAAGATGATTCTGAAGGCTAATAGATAAAGGAGTGACAACACAGTACATGCTTTGAATACCTTAGATAAATATTGAAGTGTTCTAATTAGAACAGAAGGCATACAGCAAATGATAGACCGCTCTTTACAGCCGTTAGAGACTTATGACTTGGACTTATGACCAAAGACTTGAAACTTGACTTGGACTTGAGCTCAAGACTGAAGTCTTCACTTAGACTTCCGAAAAAAGACTTCTCTGCTTTTCTGATATAACCCAAAATCCCAAATGACACAATAGCTTGACGGGGCTTTCTAATCTGTACTACACACAACATCTTTTATCTATGTTTAGACCCTCTGTTTGGATACGGACAAATTCCACTATAAAGGAAAAACATCCTCAACAACTGTGTAAGTTATGAATCATTTTCAGCCTGTAATCATCTCACCCATGCAGCTGAACCTCATGGACGAGCCTATAGTCTGCCCTAAAACAAGTTTTTTCTCTTCTAACATAGTATCTGCTGTGCTCCACAGAGCAAATAGAACAAGTAGGATTTGAAAGCCCCACATGTTCAGGTCATTAGCTGGGAGGCCATGGCCTGAGCAGTCCCATATGGGGATTGAGTCATAGTCTGTCCTCCTACACCACAGGCCTTCCATGATGTTTCACCCAATGAAAGGCTCAGTATTGAGATGATGAATAGCGTCAGGCTCGGGGAAAACGAGTCACAGCCAGGAGGTCGACGGTCCAAGCCTGCTTCACACGTGAACATAATCACGCTAATATACACCCATAGGCATCAGTGGGTTAACACACTTAGAGGCTACTTAGCTAAGCAAACTTCACTGAAGAATCTATTCACATGTCTCAATGGGCAGGTTGTCTTCCATGTTGGTTGAGATAATTAAAGGCACTGGGAATCATTTTATTGCTTTTTCTCTGCAGAGAGTATGCTTATGTGTTTAAAAGTTTTTAAATGCCACCAAATTATTCTAGTACTATAATTCCTTTATCTCTCATTGTTTCATCCTTGTACATGAGACCCCTTAAAAGGTCCTCTGATGGCCAAAAGAGTACATTTTGGCCTTCTTTGTCGAAAAATGAACTGAAACCCAAAGATGAAAATGTGAACATTTATGTTTAGTTTATATGATGAAAAAGAGACCATGCATACATATAAGTTATTTGGTGTTCGTTTAATAAAACACACACAACACTGTCGAATCAGCAAATAAGATTATAAGCATGAAATAGGATCAGAATGAATTGTTCATAATTAACTTTACATCATACACATCTGTAATTTTTTCAGTAATGCAAATAGTAAATTCACAGTAAAACCCAAATTCAGTCTGATGATTGGGCTAACTTTGGTTTAGCTCATCTTCTAAGTGGAATGCTAAGTATCACAATAACATAAAAATCAGATACTTTTGTGTTTCCACAAAACTTGAACTGCAGCATTTGCTGTTTTTCTTGGGAAGACTTTCAGGTATTTCCCCTGGCCACGGCCTCATCTCTCTCTCTTCCTCTACGGTACAATATAAACAATTAAAATGTTAAAGAAAATAATGTAAATCTTTCTTATGGTCTCCTGTGGGTTTTCATTTCGTGCTGTTAGTGTTTGCACAACAGGAGTGGATGGGCTCTCTGGTCTCAGCAAAACACCTGTGGTTGGGATTAAGCTCCACACCCAGGAGCCATCAACACACACACATATGCACACTCACATACTTTCATAGCTGCTCTGTGTTTTCACATGTGAAATGGTCTGCTGAAGTGGGAAACAACAGTACTACAGGGAGGACACAACCTCAAAATTAACAATGGGCTGAGGGTGAGAAAAAAGGCGTCATTGATATGAGTTAAAAAGAACAGTCTTCCTACTCAAGTCAGTCTGACTTGGACACAACCACTGCATGTTGCTCAGTCAAATAGTTTTTATGTTCCTGCAGAGCTACATTAAATGATGACATATGAGATTCATTAGGTTGCTGCAGTCACGTGCAAGCAGTCCCCTTTTATATCTAAACCAGCTCCTCTCTTTCATTAAGTACCAAGTTAAAAACTGAGTTGGTGGTGATAGTCAAGGAGTCTACTTCTGAAGTATGTTCGGAGGTATATAGCAGATGCCAATTAAAGGACACTGTTGACCTCTGTAATCAGCTATTATTTTTATGTAAACGGGATTTTCTATGGATGCGGTCTGTCTTGTATTACTGTTTCTAGCCAGTAAGTATTGTTGTATCAATAAAATGTAAAATCAATAAAGTGTTCTTTAAATGTGCCCTGTTGTTGCATTAGGCCATACTCACATATCAGCCATAGTCTGCTGGGGTAATGTTATGCTGTAGTCAGGGCCATACGCAGGATTTTGGAAATAATGAGGTCAACATTTCAAAATTTGCTGTGTAGTAGAGGGTACTAGAAATTCTTGGCCCCCTCAATGCAGGGGGGCCCATTTAAAGTGAAACTCTCGTCAAAATGCAACCTAGGCTTTTTTTGTGAATGTATATGAGCCAAACCTTCGTATAAAAGCACAATTACAACGAAAGAGACACTTTTAAGATTGACTGTATTTTCATTTTCGGCTCAAACTCATTTTAAATGGGAGTGCATGGGGCACTTTTTATGCATGGGGCACTTTTATGCTAGCATCAAAATCACCATTTTTAAAACACTAAGAAGGCTGGACACAACTAGAAACTTTGCTTGTAGTAACACCAGGGTCTCTACACATAGCTCAACTGAACCACATACACTCTACCCAGTCAGGTCGATCCCTGAGTACGTCTGGGCTGCCATGACGATGCCTAGAGGAAGAAGCTACTGCTAACCTGAGTTGTTCAAAAACCTTCTTTTTAGTAAACTCCGTGTACACAAACAATGTTCTCAATGCTCGTGTTCATGTGTAGAGACCCTGATGATACTACGAGCAAAGTTTCATGTTGTGTCGAGCCTTCTTAGTGTTTTAGAAATAGAGATTTTGATGCTGGTGTAAAAGTGCCCCATGCACTTCCATTGAAAATGAGTTTGAGCCGAAAACAAAAATACGGTCAATCTTAAAAGTGCCTCTTTCGTCCTAATTATGCTTTAACTCGAAGTTTTGACTCATATGCATTCACAAAAAATGCCTAGGTTGCATTTTGGCGAGAGTGTCACTTTAAATTACCCCTTAAATGATGACTTCTGGTGAATTTTGTGAAAACTGATTGATAAATTGAGATAAATATATTTCATACACTAAAGCATATTCCACATATTTTTTCTCCTTAGGCAAACACACTGACCTGATGCCAGCTGGACTGGCTGATTAAAATATACGTTTACAAAAATATTTGATCATACCAGGGCTGTCAACATTTGTTTTAATTTAATACTTATTTAATATCATACATACATAAAAAAAGCCTTTGGCCCACTGCCTATTATTGATGAGTCAATTTTAAGAAACTTTGTGAGTTGAGATTAACGTTACACCAGCCATGGTTCTGAAGTATTCACAGACATTTGGACTGTCACAAAACTCTGCCAGTGGGTAGCCTACCTCATAACATACATCCATTTTGATATGCATAGTTTATCAGTCTATGGTTGGGAGGAATGACTTACAAATATTCTGGTGTTTCTGTCCATATTGAAAACATCACTGGTATTGATCTGTTATTGTTTTTCTCTTTCATTCTTGCTTTTAGGTAGGTTCATGGTTGGTTTGCTTTTGCAGTGCCCCCCATCGTCAATTGATAGAAGTGACAAAGTAATACTTTGCTTTACTGACCGCAGCGATTGGACAACTTTTATGATGTGTACTTGGAAAAAGATACTGAGGACTGAACAGTGACTACATTGCTGTGTAAGGCCAAGGCTGTAGTGTTCCAGGTAAGAAGATGTGATAAGGTACAGAATCTGACAAATTGTTATAATTTTACCACCTGACTGATCAGCAACTGAAAAGATGACAATGAAATCCAGAGGGCCATCTGGACGTACTTCAAGGTAAAACAAGCAGGGACGTGCACATGATTATAGAGGGGCAGGGGCTCAAAGTCAGAAAAGGGCAGTATGTGCGTGCGCACAGCACACGCCAAAATTGTTTTCAGGCCTTAATAACACAATATGTAGATTAATTAATGTAAAAGTAATAAACAAGGACTTATAGAAAGCTAACTTCTTAGCTGTGTATCTTGTGTAGCTGTGAGTGATATGCAATTGCCATTTCTTTTGTGTCAACAAATTATTGTCAACATGAGTTTATTCACATCATCATAATACTGAAGTTTGGCAGACATGCAATTCAGCTGCAATTTGTAAAAAGCAATGAAACACTGGTTTATTATTAGGCTATTTATTGGAGGGCAAGTGCAAACTAGAAATACATGCTACACATCTAAAAATGTGACAAAACCAAGAAATGACTACTGTGACTGTTAGTAGGAACAGCAATGTTTACAACAGCAGTGTCACAGTAAACTCAATATCTGGAAGAAGTTGAAGATTTGTGGCAAGATAAACAGCCGAGACAGACAGCTGTCAGATTATTCTTAACGCTCATTAACAAACAGTTAGCTTAACAAGCACAAATGGGCGCTTTTCTGAAATATGACTCATATTTAAACAAGTTGAATAAGTGGAAGGCGACTTGTTAGCCCCTAAAAGGAAGTTATGTTAATGGAATTATAACTCACAAATGTTCAAGTCACTCCACTGTCACGCCTCAACTCATATGTGTGTGGTGGAGTTCTCCATGAGGCAGCCTTCTCGAGAGAGAGAGAGAGAGAGAGAGAGAGAGAGAGAGTCCGCTGCCGGCAGCGGACAGAGAAGCGGCTTTAGGCTCAACGCACACACACACACACACACACGACACCATATTACGTACGAAATGCGTACGGTAAATTACCGTGGCGTTTTTATACAGGAATTTATGTATTCATTAAAAAGGGCACTTTTTAATACGAGGCAAACAGGGCGGGGCCTCAAGCACCCCTTGGACCTTATGTATGCACGTGCCTGAAAACTACATATTTGATAGCCCATTACTTAGTGTCAGCATTCCATCCATGTCCCAGCTAACATTACCATTTTATTACACTGTATGTTTTACTTCCAGGTTTAAATAAATGTGTCCAAGATGTTTGTTTAATATTCTAATAGATTATCAAATATGTTGTTGTACCTTGAAATACGGCCTGATATCTCTCCCTTTGCTGATCATCGGAATCAGAATCAGAATCAGAATACTTTATTGATCCCTGGGGGAAAATTGTTTATTGTTCATGACTTGGCTATGGTTTTGGTTAAAGTTTTTTTAATTGTTATTTTTTATCAGCTTTGCTGCTAAAACAAGTATTACCTATGCTTTTCATTGTGTGTTTTATATTGATATGCAATAAGCCTGTTTAAAGTGATCATATATCAAAAGACTGATCAAAGATGATACTGAATACTAATAGATAAAGGAGTAACAACACAGTACAAGCTTTGAATACCTTAGATATATATTGAAGTGTTCTAAGTAGAACTGAAGGCCTACAGCATATGATTGACTGCTCATAACAGCCATGAGCCTTTTTTTTGCTTTTGTTGCTAAAACAAGTATCACAGTACAATGGCAATGCACTCATCAGCATTAGAGAAGAAAGTGCAGGTTTGGAGCAGATCTTTCAGACAGCTGACAAGGCTCAAACCACACAGTTTCTCTTTCAAACTCAGCACTTTTTGCTGCTGTTTACATTAACTCAGGTGCAAATGAAGAAAATTGCACTACCTGTTTATGCATATATGTATATAAATAACCATGTGTTCTATGCTTATGTAGCACGAATTTACTGACTTTGATTATGTTACGCAGCTCTGTGTTGTATAATGAAAATTAAATCATCTTGAACCTTGAATCGAGACGCTGTGAAATGATAATCATTTGTCAGATTCCCTATATTTATACAACTTGCAACTTATAAACATGGACTTTTGGCTAGGATGCGGGGCTTATGTGATGTGGGAGCCAATAAAGACAGAAATCTAACTTGCTGTGGCTCGATCCTGCAGATTTGCCCTCTACAACATCAGCATCTGGTCTTTCCTCACAAAAGACGCGACGCAACTCCTGGTCCAAGCGCTGGTCATCTCCCGCCTGGACAACTGCAACTCCCTCTTGGCTGGACTCCCCGCCTCTGCCACTAAAGCGTATCTCCACAACACTTTACAATCTTCCTAAATCCTCCCATGTGACCCACCTCTTCTGTGACCTCCACTGGCTTCCTGTTGTGGCCCGCATCCGATTCAAGTCAATGGTACTGGCCTTCAATGCCGTCAACAGAACTGCACCTGTCTACCTCCAAGCACTGGTCAGACCACACGCCCCAGCGAGAGCACTTTGCTCTACTACATCAGATGGCGGACTGGTACTGTCATCGCTGAGAGCAAACAAAGCCTGCTCAGCGAAGTCGCGACTCTTCTCTGACTTGACACCTCAGTGGTGGAACAAACTCCCGACCGATGTCAGGACAGCAGAATCACTCTCCATCTTCCACAAAAGACTCAAGACTCATTTGTTCAGACTTCACCTCGACCCCGCATAGCATGACTCCCTCCCACCCCCTCCAAAACAATAAAAAATAAATAAAAAATATATGCCCTTGTATGTTTGTATTGTTAGCACTTCAATCATAGCACTTATGCACTTAAAAAATCTTTGATAAATAGCAGTTATGATTTTTGATTGTTTTCCGGTGATATGTCGTGGTTTCTCTCTTGTGACAAATATACTTATTGTAAAGACGCTTTGCTAAATGTCTCTCACTGACCTGTGAGCAGGCTGATAAAATAGAAGGAGAGTTCAAAAGTCAAGGGGGAGGGTCAGAGGTCATCATGTTTATGAATGCAGTCCTAGATGGGATGTGCTGCATCAACAAATATTCATTAGGGACAGGATGTTACTGTGGTGCGAGACACTGTTTCCAAACAGAGTCACCTATTTCTAGCAGGTTGGTCCGTAGCAAACTTGATGTACAAGATACTAGTGCAGTGCCCGTAGGAAATATGTGTTCCTATAGAAAAGTGGGAGGTTAAGAAGCATTTTCAATGATGGCCAAATGAGGCTGTTTGAAGGTGGAACGTCAGGGATATTTAGGTTTGTTATGAAATCCGATATTCCAGGGTATAATTGTTCGTTTTTAACTATTTTTGATTTTGCCATTATATTTCACCTTAAAAACTATTAACTTGGTGTGATTATTTTCAGCACAACCTCACATGTGTGACTGTACAGTTATTTTTTCATTTTGACATATTGTATTAACACAATAGACCTAAAATCACAAAAAACATAAAATCTGAGTAGAAAAAGTTATTTTTTACTGTGAAAACCACAAATATGTTTAACAAACCATTTTTTATTACTTATAATGCAAATATAAATTGTTGTTTGCTGAATATGTGCATACATTTTAAAAATGTACAAAGTTCTGTGTAACTATTTCCATTTAAATGCAGGCAATGCTCAGGTCTGCCTGAGCTCCTTCCAGCTGAATGAAGAGCTGCACTGCCTGCTCCACATTCAGCTTCTCCTGTTTTGACTCATTAAACAAAAAAACAACTCCACTACACACTAAACACACTACACCAAACACTACATAACACACTAACTATACACTCCAAACACGTTAAATGTCAATATCGCTGTCTGTACGCCGACCGTTGTTGCCTGTCAATCATCCGCCGACGTCCCTCTCACAACTTCCTGTTGCTCTTCAACCAAACTTGCTGCTTGAACACTTTCGTGACAAAAGCCCGTTTTTACCGTTTCTTCTGCACCAGACACAAAGCAAACGTGACGGCAATGTTCGCGAAAAAGCGTGGCGGACATTATTTACCCTCAGTCCGGTTTTGGACAGGTCGGTGCGTCCGGTCCATCGACTCGGGAGTTGGGCCGTGTATGTTGGTTAGCGGCTAGCAGCTAGCAGCTAGCTACACACAAACATCCACAGATTCTGATTCCACTTTGTTTTTCCGCGCGTCTCCACATCTCCTCAGACCCGAAAAGACTCGGTCCGGACTCGTTTAGTCTCACTAATCCACTACAGTCAGTTTAGATGCACAGAACAGAACGGGACCGAACCGCCGGCTAACTCCCGGCCCAGCTCGCGCCGCTGCAGGTATAAATCCGCTCTCCTCAGACCCGAACAGACCGGTCCGGTCTCGTTTGGTCTCATTAATCCACAACAGTCAGTTTAGATGCACAGAACAGAACGGGACCGAACCGCCGTCTAACTCCCGGTCCAGCTCACGCTGCCGCAGGTATACATCCGCTTGTTTCTTAATGTGTGTCATAGTCCTGAGCTCTGCAGTGACTGGCTCTAATGCGCATGTCACTGTGGGGGCTCCGATAGACTATGCTCCAGAATGTATAAAGCATTTATGAAATAATTCATTAACGGTATCATTGTAATCCAAACAGATCCGCATGGCACACCATTGAACCAAGCAGCAGCCATGTTGAAACTCTCAGGTCAGTCTGATCCTGATCCGCAGAGATATTTCACACACATACACACACACATACACACACACATACACACAGACGGACAGAGATTCCTTGCTTTTATAGAGAGATGTCCAAATTTCTCAATATAAAACTCTGAGATGAGCAGGATTTCTTCTATCCTTGAAATGCCTTGAATGCCTAATGTTTTCATCTGACACCTCAAAAACATAGAGTCATTCATATATACTGAAATGTATTTTTTGGCCTTTTCATGGTTTTATTCAAAGGACAACTTACAGAGATGACAGGAAATCGTGATGAGAGAGAGGGGGGGTGACACGCAGCAAAGGCCAGGTTGGACTCAATCCTCAGGCAGCTGCAGCGAATGCAGAGCCTTTGTACATGGGGCACATGCTCCTCCAACTGAGCTACTGGGGCACCCCATTCAACTCATATATTTGTAAAATAACGGTGTCAAGTTAATGACAAATCAACATTTTGATTGAAAATAAGGTGGGGTCAGACTACAAGATGGGGTTAACTATCCACTGAACCCAGACCATCTCAGAATAATAGATGTTGCAGGCTGCCATTCATCCAGACCCCATTAACTGTTTTGTGAGGCACATGAGTATTATGTGGACCTTTGTGCTCTAAATCTCAGAAAGATTGCGATAGTGAGGTTTCAGACATTCTCAATTAGAAACCCTTTGAACAGCACATGTGATACACAGATGGGTTTAAGACGTCAGACTTTGTAAAGAGTTTGATTTTAACAGAAAAAGGGTGGTACAACAGAGGCAAAACTCAGTCCTGGACTGTGCAAAGATCCATATTGCATACTGATGCCATAAAATATGTACTGTATAATCTTTTTCATAGCATCCTGTGTAGGAATGAAGTTAAATTACAAGAGTAGCAAAACAGGAAATTGACACTTATGCTAATGGTGTCAATCAGATTGAAGTTTTAAAAAGTTATTACAAGTTTATCTTTACAGAAACAACAAGCTCATTTCCCAAGCCCCAAGTTCATACTGTGCTGTTGGTTTTCCACAGTCTCACCACCTTTTGCCGATTCTTTTATTTTTTTACTCCATCTGTGAGTATCTCCATCATTTCCTTTGTGCCTTGTAGGACAATAGTGTCTGTTAGAGCCATTTTTTGGTTTATGAGTATTTGTTTATTTTCTGGATAATACCTGGATGCCACAGTGGGTGGCGCTCTGTACTGTGGGGTGCAGGAAATTGATAAATTGAACAGCAGGCAATTACTCAGCAGGTGTGCTGTTGACTGGGGAAGCATAGTTTTTGACCGTCGTGGTCGTCGTTTTGTTATTGCATTGTGGAAAACATATGAGCCTTTTGTTTGCATTCAAGTGACAGAGTTAATGTAAGTGTGTGCATAGTTCGGCTGGGGTCGCTTATTTATTAAGAGCGCAAAGCATGAATAAACGTTTGGTGACTGCATACGACGCTCAAGTGTTTCATTCATTCATTGGACCCGGAAGACGACGCATCAACTACTACTACGAGTACCAGTACAGCAGCCCCTCAGTGGTTAGGTTCGTTTAGTTGTTTTAATTTGATAAGAACAAGTCATTACAGTGTCCATTAAAAATAGCTTTACATTTTATATTGTTAAAATATACTCAATACCCAGTTTTAATGTGTTTCTGTTACAGGGACAAACAAACATTGTGGATACAAAAGGAAAGCTGCTATAGAGACACAGATCTGATACACATCATGTCCTGTTACCTGCTTAGTAAAATCATGTTGTAAAATTTCACAATATGAATGAACACTTTATTTATCAGCTCTGCTGGATGCTGGATGTCGGGGTCCATAGGTCAGTATCAATTGCACATGTGAACACCACATGCAGAACATTTAAGTTGCATCTTAAACTTCCGCTATTACACATCTGCTTCCCTCATGTATGATGTGTGTGTACTTGCATAGGATGTGGACCACCACTTCTGTGTCTTTACTGGTTTGTCTCAATGTAATAAAGATCTGATGGAAGTAAAATACAAGGTTCAGTTGGCAGTCCTGGGAATGATTTGCACTTTGGCTCATTCAGAGTGAAGTGAACAGTCTGTGTAGTGGGCAGAGGACTGCAGTGATTTTGCACACAGAGAATGTAATTACAGAGTACACCATAGATACTCTGTGGACTTTAGAATAGAACGCATGCAGCAATCAGTACTCTGTGTAAAGCTTACAGCACAAGCTACTATAAAGAGAGAGATCAAGCATATCCAAGCCTATCTTGGCAAGTTTGGCCCACCATAGCAGGAGCACAGCCTCTGTCTTTTAGTTGACTTTAACCCAAAAATGCTTAAATCACATGAGCAATAACACACTGTTAATATCTGCTGACACATGGAGGAGCACAGGATGCTTGAGGCTCCCATCATACAAAAACACATCTATTCAAGGGTAGTTTCACTGTCTGGGAAACCTACATGTGACTCTGATATAAACTGTACAGCATCCATTTGTTTTCTAGACACAACCCAGTAGCCAGCTGACTGTGTGTTGACTCCCTGGTGTGATGATAAATAAACAGCTGGCACTCTCTTGTTCCTGCTGGAGGTTTTGAGACTAAAGAGAGTATGAGGGAATTCAGAGCTGGTATGAACACACGTCCTGAGTGATCCAATCACTCGAACAGTAGGGGTGGGCGATACTGCAAATTTTGGTATCGATCCAATACCAAGAAATTACAGGGCCAGTATTGCCAATACCGATACTGTTTCCGAAAACTCCTGATCATTGAATGATTTTGTACTTTTGCTTTTAATCAGCTGATCATGATTATGATAATAATAAAACACAGTACAAAGATTTTAGCCAAATAAGAAAATAATATTTGACATAATTAAATCTATGACATATCTGCATGTAGTCTAAATAGGAATACTAATGTTCCTTCAACAGAAAAGGGTTATTATATTCTGCCATATTCATACTTCAGAGTGAACCTGAGTGAGCGGAGTGAGAGAGGTGGAGAGGAGCACTGTGCATCAGGACTGAGAGAGACGCTGCGATCACACAAACTCTGTGAAGAAATACAAGTGATTTGCTGAACTTATAGAAGAGAAACTACAACAAAAATATCGATCTCATGGCGCTGGTATCGATCTGATACCGATACTCAACTTGGTATCAATACTATCCATATTTGGATGGCTCCGCCCACCACTATCGAACAGCTTAAAGGTGTCAGTTCACACCTGGCATTAACATGCATCTCGACATGCTTCTCAAGTGGAAGGGATCTCACTTCCCTGCTCTATATGCAAATTGACATGTAGATCAATGGGACAACAGACATGGCATTTTTCACAAAGAAAGAAATATCTTGCAAACAAAAATAAATATGTATTACATTTGTCAAAAATAGTTAAGAATGTGTTGTAGAAAAGAAAGTGATTTATTTTTTCACGGGAGTCTGGGGACTTTATCCTCTTTATTACTGTTGACTTAATTTGTAAAATTCAACATGTCGAGAAGTGTCAATCTCCAAATGCGACGTAACAGGGAGAAGAGTAAAGTTGGAAAGCTCCTAAAGCTTGCTGCTGGGGTGGGTCACCGCTTCCAGATGATTTTGGGGACATGGAAGTTTGTAGCACTGTCCGATCTATAAGGGAGGGGAAATCTTCAATCCTCCTCCATGTTACGTCGCATTCAGAGATCGTCACTTCTCGACTGGCAAGATGGCGGCGAGTGGAAAAAACAACTGGTAACGTGAGTTGTTCAAAAACCTTCTTTTTAGTAAACTCTGTGTACACAAGCAATGTTCTCAATGCTCGTGTTCATGTGTAGAGACCCTGGTGATGCTACGAGCAAAGTTTCATGTTGTGTCGAGCCTTCTTAGTGTTTTAAAAATAGAGATTTTCATGCTAACATAGTATTTGACCCAAGCACTCCATTGAAATTGATTCTGACCCGAAACCAAAGTACAGTCAATCTTAAAAGTGCCTCTTTCGTAGTAATTATGCTTTTAAATGAAAGTTTGACTCAGGTACATTCACAAAAAGACCCTAGGTTGAATTTTGGCGAGAGTGTTGCTTTAATGCTGTCTATTTATGATGGGATCAATCAGAATGGATGTTGATACCAAGTGTGAACAGGGCCAATGTGGTCAAGTGGTGAGTGTTTTGTATTGTAATGTATTTAGACTGAAGTAGTGTGTGTAGCTGGTTCACAGTTCAGATGCTTTTAATTGTTTTTAATAATTTACAGCATCACCAAAGGCTGCTGAGGACTGATCTTATCTATTGTTTCCGGATGACTAAGATCCAGTGTTGCATCTCACCACTAACAAATGTCACCTGCAGCACTGTGGGAGAAAACGAGGAGGTGAAGTTGGAGACAGACGTTTTAAATAAACTAGCAGCTAGACAGCGTGAGGCAGCAGTGGCTCATATTATACAGTGTTTTGCATTTGCAGCGAGAGTGGATTTTGGCTCAGACCGAGTGGTTTGCTTTTCTTTACTCAGGCCTTAATTACAAGCCAAACTGGGAAACTTTCTTAGAGGAAATGGAAAGGGTCTGATTTTGGCCAAAGAGCCGTCAGCAAGAGCAAAGATGGTCACTGCAATTACATTATTTTTGCAATAAACATGTAAAGACAACATTCAGTTGTTCTTTTTTCTCAGTCAGGAGAAAAGTAAATGGAGGGTCAGCCTCTAAGTTTAAATATACACCAGCACTGCATTTCCCTCTAAATCATCTCTTTGTGGACACAGCGCTCCAAAATAAGGAGCAGCTCTCTGGAGGCGGATGGAGAGAACCATGGAGGATGGGAGTGAGACTTGGGGGCGTTTCTCTGTTGGCTGTAAAGGAGGAACTTGACACTGAGTCTGATTATGGTCATTTCTCTTCCCGGTAATCTGTCCAGCAGGGGGGCAGCGTGTCTAACTTTCCTGACATATTTACTTTGAGTCAGCTTCTTCGTACGTTGCGCTTCAGTGAAACCTAAAACCATCCCAGCGCAGGGACAGAAACTTTGGTACAGATGTATTTCTATTGAGATGGGTGTTGCAGACTGAACTGGCAACTAACAGTCCTGGGGCAGGTCCTGCTATTGCGTCGCCAAGAGTCCGGAGGCTGAGGTTTGAGTGGACATTTCTGTGAAAGCCTCCAGAGATCCGTTTTGCCAAGGAGAACCTGGGAAGAAGCGGAGTCCGCGCAGGTTCCTTACATTTTGTCTCAGATTTCTCCTTCCTGCGCCCAGAAGACCGTCTCACAGTTTGATGGATTTAAGCCATACCTGAAGATCATGTGGATAGGTTAACTTATTAAGATGTAAACGTAAGTGTGTGTTTAGAGACGTGACGCGGTCCAAAGACTTTTTCGCCGAAAAACTTGATTTATTTCCACTGGGGGCTGAGGAACTACTCGAGAGTTTGGCGTGTCTGCATAAAAGAGATGCTCTTCACTCCTGATCAGGGATTATAATACTTGAAAACGGAACTGTTGGCGGGATGAAGTTGCGGATGTAACTGTTCACTCACCACCAATCTCTTCTTTCTCTTATTGTTCGCCTCGTCTGTCAAAGAGCAGACAGTGAAGTGGATTTCCTCGGCAGAAGGCATGCTCTGAAACACATCAGCGGCAGGCCACCCTGCACAGTCTGTCTTCAATTTGAATTAGCTGATTACCAACCACAGATGCACTAAAGGAGCGCCAGGATCGCGGCTCCACCACTGGATCTATATCTTTTCCGCAGTGAGTGTTACTTTATTTGACATCTCGCCAGAATGCGGAGGGCTTTTATACTCGGTGTAGCTCTGATATGTCTGCTAACATGGTCAGGTGAAGCCGACAGAGAGACTCACCTCAAACGGTCACTGCACAGACGCGCAAGAGTCGGACGTGTCCGGTCGGGAGCAACCGTCAAAGAGCGCTTCTTCGAACGTGTGCGTCCTGGGTTTGGTTCGGCAATCTCGGTGCACAGCTCCAGGGACGGGGCAGATGTGCAGGCTGACCAGGGTGTGCCAGCTTCCGCCAGGACAGGTTCTGTGCAGGGCAAGAGAGCAGAAGGTCAGGGTCTCGTGCCAAGGAGAGGGGGGACCGGGCAGATCGGCTTGCCCCGTCAGCCGGACATGCTGCAAGATGAGGGCACACCAGGAGCGAGAGCCAGGGTCGCCCGAATGCCCAGCAGCGCCGGGTCACCAAATCTGCTGGCAAGTTTCGCAGGGAAGAACCGCGTCCTGGTGATCTCAGCGCCACATGATTCAGATGGCTATTACCGACTGATGATGTCTTTACTGAAACCAGATGTTTACTGCGAGCTCTCCGAGAGACATGTCCACCAGATTGTCATGTTCCATCAGGAGGGGGAGATGGGGGGCAAGGTGAGGAGGATCACCACTGAGGGGAAGGTGATGGAGGAGCCGCTGGACACAGCACTCATCCCCAGACTCATGAGCTTCCTAAAACTGGAGAAAGGCAAGAATGTGTTTGGGGTCCTGAGGGAGTTTTTGCATGTTTGAGTTTTTCTTCTGAGTCATGACTTCATTTACTGTCTGGAAAGCAGCTCAGGTTTAGATCAAGTTAAGTGAAGGTGGTTTGATATCTCTTCTCAAGGAATCTTCACCAGAAATCTGTCTGAATGTAGCAGAAGCAGCACACACCTCACACTCAGCTCATCAAAATACCTGACATTGTTTGTATCTAAAACTGACCAGTGATGTGATGACCTGCAGGTAAGTTTGGGATGGTGCTGCTGAAGAAGACCCTGCAGGTGGAGGAGAGGTACCCTTACCCTGTGAGGCTGGAGGCCATGTATGAGGTGATCGACCAGTCCCCCATGAGGAAGCTGGAGAAGCTCAGACAGAAGGGCTTTGTCCAGAAGTGTAAAGGAGCAGGTGTGGAGGGCCAAGTGGAGGAGGGAACACTCACAGGTAATTATGTTGATAATTTATACTTTTTACAGTGATCACAGTTGCGGGAACCATGGGTCACACCTTTAAGGGGGGTTCTTAATTGCCATATATTAAAAGGGACAGTTCAAAGGATAAAAAATAAAACACATTTTCTCTCATTTTCTTCTCTAGTGCTAGATCTCTAGGTTTGGTTTCATGTAACAAGATTTTTATTTATAAATAGATCAGTGGACTTGTGCCTCCTCTACTACAGAATGGTGATCAATCTTCACATTTAACAATTCCAGAATCTCTTTTCAGAAAGACAAGTGTTTCCTCCCCACTCAACTTACCCTTTACTCTTACCACTGTTTATATTGAGGCTATTTCTTATAAACATGAAAACAGTGCGTTTTGCGGATTATCAAAGATTGAGGGGTAGTGTTCATAGAAAAGTAGGGTTACTGTGGTCATTTTATGCACAGTCACATAAAAGCTACCTGCATCTATCATTTCAGGAGAAGAGAGGACATATGTTGTTATGGGAATTTTGTTGTTTGAACTGTGATACTAACAAAGAAAAAAACAGTTGTGGTAACATGCACCAAATTTCATGGTAAGTAGTTGGTAATTACCAAGCAACATACTTGAAATTTCGACAATAATTACATTAAAATGTATTGAAAACATGATTTAAAGCTGCAGTCTGGAGTTTTGAGAAAAAAGTGGACTTAGTCAGAATATTTGAATGATACAGCTCCCAGGTCCCTCCTTCTTCCTCTCTGCTGCTGCAGCCCTGCCTTCAAAGCTCCTCCCACAGAGGAGCCTGCTCTGCACGAGCAGGCTTGTAACCATGGTAACAGAGGAAGCCAGATAACCAAGACGGCACATTCAAAATAACAACAACAACATAAGCCCTGATTGTTCTCTTTCTGACCAATACAACTAAATTACAACGATGAGTGCCTCATGCAGATCACTGTAGTAACCCAAGTAACAAACAATTTTCCTCACATCGCGTAAGACGGGTTACCAGCTAATCATTACCCCGCGCAACATTATTTCTCTGAAGCGTTATTTGTCTAAACCAATTCAACCACTTCAGAGCGTACTGAACACAAACTAACGTTATAACTGCCTGGTTACTTGGAAAGGGGCACTGCTGAGTAAGCACTGTATGAGGGAGGGCGTCTGCCAGCAGCGTGTGAACGAGAGTGATTGACACTTCTCAGACACCCTCCTTGGCTCTGATTGGTTGTATTCTACTGGGAGTGGTGGATTCTTGCAAATCAAATTACAGCCACTGGGTGGAGCCACAGACAGTGGATTTTTACACAGTATCTTACTCTACTGTCAGATCATAATGACAATTTTAGCAAATATAACAAAGAAATTGTTACAGACTACAGCTTTAAAGGTCCCATATTATGAAAAACACATTTTCTCTGGTCTCTGCATATATAAACTGGTCCTCCCTGAGCCTGCCAACTCCCAGAATGAGGAAAGCAAGCGATTCCTGCATGGTCTCTGAAGCCCACCCACTGCTAACACGGCGCTCCTACAGGCTGTTCAGATTCAGCTCCTGTCGTTACATAACAAATGTCTCCAATGTCGTCGCTCAGAGTTAGACACGCGAATTGCTCTGTTGTTGGTTGTAAAAATCAACATCAGTGCCTATATTCTGTCCCAGCTACAGAACAACGGAAGAGACAGTGGTTGCGTTTCATTTTTAATGACAACGTGCTGGCTACGGTTCGTGTTAGCATGTATGTGTGTGCTAACCACTTCACATCGGACTGCTTCAGTAACGAGGGTCAGTACACTGCTGGCTTTGCCTCGACACTGACCCTTGAAAAGGATCAGTCCCAACCATACTGGACCCAGCAACTGCTCCCGAGCCACAGGTATGTGTCGCCACGTTTTGTTAGTATTTACAGCTGCCTACGAGTATGGAGAAGTCAGCTGGAAATCGGCTAACTAGTTCGCTCCGTTTCGGTCTGCTATCTAATGGTGTTTGAAGCAAGTTTAATGTTGACAATATTACGATGGAGCTTGGTTGTCACAGTAAAAAGTCTGGAAACATGCAAACTGGAGACAGAGACAATGCGAACAGTGTCCATGAGTTTGGAGACTGTGTTGGAGACAAACACAGCTTTCGCTAGCTGTTAGCCATTAGCTACATGGTAGTAACTGTGACAACACATACGAACAACCTAACATTATTCAGACACAATAACCATTCTGAAACGTCCTGCTGCATCCGCAGAGTCTGTATTTCTTCAGGAGCCTCTCCTTCCAGTTTGGGTCAAACTGGTATGGTTGAACGAAAGCATCTCGGTGAGCCATAGCGATACATCCACCTTAAACATTAGCGCATGCTACCGCTAGCGCAAGCGGCATCCTCTCCGTGAGAGGCACTTATAGCAGGCAAAGCTCTCCAAGTAGGTGTTGACAGACGGAGCTCATTAGCATTTAAAGGTGCAGGCACAGAAACAGCCTGCTCTCAGTAGAGCTCACTTGAGCGACTTTTAGACAGCTGAAATTCAGGACCACGGATGGGTTTGGGGCAATGCATTTCGAATACAGTGTTGTTGGACCTCTGACAGCTGTGTGAAATTGATGAAAAACCGTATAATATGGGACCTTCAATGATAATAGTCTGACATTTTCAAACGCAGTTTGTAAATAGGTTGTAATTTCTTGAATATATTTCCAGGAAACTTAAAAAAAAAATCTCAATTTACTGGCCTGCCCTTTGAGCAGGACGTAGTTGGAAATCAAGCTGAAACACCTCACATCAGTTTAGTGGCCAAGACATGTTCAGCGGAAACCAGTAGGATGTTTTCCAGAAACATAGGCCTATTAAAGAAAGTACCAGCTATTTATTAAACTTGTTTTTAAAAACCTGAATAGTATTAATGAATCATGCTGAGGTAATTTACAATAAATCTTCAGGTAATTATTGTCATCATTTTGGGTATTTCAAATACATTTCCAACATGTTCCTAGTAACCACCTACTTACCATGACATTTCTGGACCTGTAAAGTGAAGTGTTACCTCAAATACTTTAGCAGAAGTTGTTGTGTATAAGACCTGGCAACACCTGAAAAAGGTCATTTTAAACTAACAGAACATTTTCACACTAGAATGCATTTTGACAAAATAATTGAAGTCAAACTTTGTTGGACTCATTTAATAATATTCAATTATGGATAGTATGTGAAGGAAATCTTGTATCTATTATCTGTGTTTAATGGAGCAGTAGATACACCAGTCGAAAGAAAACCAGGGAAGAAGATATTAAGAAAGCCCATGACAACAACCACAATTGCCACAACCACCACCACAACAACTAAACGACCAACCACAACAATTACAATGACCACCACAACAACTACAACCCGGCCCACCACTACAACCAGAGCAACAACACCAACAACAACATCAACAACAACAACCACCAAACCCACCACTGCCACCACCAGAAGAACCATCCCTACAACCACAAAACCCCCCACCACCAGTACCCAGAGACCGACCAGAGCCCACACCACAACTCTGTGGCTCCCAGCCCCCAGAACAACTGTTGATCCTTACTACTACAACCGCAGAGATAGGGAGAGGTACCCCGCTAAAACCACTCCAGCTGGAGATAACCGCACTGACAAAGAGAACAGAGATTCACACAGCCGCAAGCTGGTACCTGCCACACATAAACCGTCCAGGATCAAACCTACCAGGAAGAAGAACGGTGGGGAGAAGGTGAATCAATTAAATGTAGCTGCATTTATGTTAATTGACTGCACAATGTACTGTTTTTGCACAGGAATATGGATACAGACTATTAAACTTGTGAAGAACATTAGTAATGTAAGCACTTATATTGGTGAGCTATATGCAAATAATCATCTTATTGACTCCTTTTGAATCTGTGTCATTTTTGCTACTAAAATGTCACTTTAAGGGTCATTATGCATTGCCCTTTCCCAGACATGGTTTATCTTATCAGATTGTGTGTTGATGAAGATTCTGTCAGGATCATACTCTTCTTCATCTTTTCAGAAAAAGCTACTTAGTTAAAGAGTTTATATGGTTATGGAAAGGTGCTTTTGTGTGGGGAGCGATAATGACTGAATTTTCATTTTTGGTCATTTATTCCTTTAATATTCTTTTGAACTGGGTATTCTCATTGTTCTAATGAGGAAACCAACTGTGTAATCTAAAAAATGTTTATAAACAACATGTATTTATCTGTGCAGGTGTTGACTAATGAGTACGAGGACAAGTATGAACCCAGCAAGCCAACAGTCAGTGACCCTGAGGAAACCTTCACTGACATCAGTCCCACCAAGAAGGTCAAGGGCAGGCATGATAAGCTTGATAAGAAGAAGAAAAAGGGTGACAAGGCTGCCAAGAAAGCAGAGAGGAGAGGAGGGAAAGCAGGGAAAGAGGGAAAAATTGGTGGAAAGAAAAATGGAAAGAAGCTGTTAAAGTACACTGAAAAAGATGACTACCCAAAGCCCACTAAGAAGCCAACACCCCCTCCGAAGGGGTCTCTGGCCTCCTTCCTGGATTACTTTGAGAACAGGAGGCGACTGCTGGTGAGAGCATGACATAACTCACAGTTCATAAGAGACTTACTACCACTCTCTCCTGGCAAATCTCCTGTTTTAGGATTCTGTCAGAGGGAAATATTAGTGCTCAGATACAGTAGAACTGTCAAACTGTGTTATCTACCAACTCCTAGTACATATCCAAACCAGTTCTAAAACAATACTTTGATAGGGTTTTTAATTTTCTTTCTTACTGAGAGCTCAATGAGTGGACAGATAGTACTTTCTTATCATTGTGTTCATTATAAGTCTACAGCCAGCAGTAAGCTGCCAACCAGTGGAGACTATAAAAAGGTCCAGTGGATGGCACTATTTAAAATTACACTGTAAGCTTTAACGTTACTGATGGTTTCCCACTGCTTCTAGTCTTTATGCTAACTCTCTAACAGGCTGCTGGTCGAAACTTCATATTACTCATATAGCCTCATTGAGTTCTCAGCAAGAAAGCAATTTTACCAAAATGTCAACCTATTTCCAATTTCAAATTATGTGTTGTTAACATTAAATTGTCTTTTCACAATAACAGACAGGAAGAAAAGTAAACTAGAGAATTAGAGCAGTGATGCAACAGAAATGCCTTCACTGCCTTTGACTCCATCACTGAACATTTGGGAATGTAGAGCAGGTTGAGTTGATTTACAGTATGTTAAACCCCCAATAAGAAGGATTGTGTTTCCCAAAACAGAGTACTGGAATAAAAGAGCAGCATAAAAGCCAAAGAATCTCAATATCTGGATAAGTAAAATATCGTTGATTGGTTTGTACCAGTCAACAAGCCAGTAAACACTACTGTGCTTTGGGGCAGCAAATGATTCACTTTCCGCTCTCTTTAATGCAACGGCTGTATGTACCGTAGTGGTATGTAATGTGAACAGGCATAAACTATGTGGAGCAGCCATCATCCAGCTATCTGGCAGGCTGCACAGCTGTGTGCTAACAGACTGTGTGTCTCTGTTTTGCAGCCAGCACAGATTCTTATCACAGCAGTGCGGTGGGCAGGCTGGGAAAATATGCCCCATCCTCCGCCTGCAGGTTAATGTAAACACCACCTCTGCAGCCCACTGTGTATATCTGTGTGTGAGTGTGTGTGTGTGTGTGTGTGTGTGTGTGTGTGTGCGTGTGCGTGTGTGTGTGTATATTTCATTGCATATACATGACACTCGAACCGCCCTTGCTCTCTCTCCCTCCAGCTGATTACGTCCCCCAGTGAGGAGAACAGTATGTATGTTCAGCAGAGGGATGAGTACCTGGAGTCTGTGTGTGAAATGGCCATCAGGAAAGTTTCCATCATCACCATCTTTGGCTCCCTGACCAATTCCACCATGAAAATTGACCACTACCAGTTGGGTATGTAACACCTACACAGTTCTGCTTCTCTCAGTGCAGGAAATTATCGTCAGTTCTCTCAGACATCAGCGTTAACCCTTCAAAGCCTTCCATCTGGTCAGGCAACTGCATCCTTCGCTAGACAGTGTTCTTAGCAGTCACTGATGCATGCTCTCTACTGCGCTTGGCTCTCCTCTCAGTCTGCAGAAGTCATTCCAAACTGAATCAAAATATGGCATTTTATTATCAAATGGCAGCTCTCTTTGTGCTAATGAATGGGGTGGGAGCTAGGGCTGGGCATCATATACAATATATAGCGTTGTCGTGTAATGGGACTATGTATCAGCTTCGAGTTTGATGTTACCATTAGTGCTGTCTTTTCCTGGTTTTAAACACAGTATGTAATTTCTGCCACTAGGGGTCTCTCAATCATAACAAACAGAAAGACTTCAGCAGTATGGAGACATAGGAGTTTCTCTGTTTGTTAGTAAACAACCATCTGATGTGACTCAGGCTCAAAAAGGTTCAGATATGAGCTTAGATTTTATTTACGTTATGTCTAGTCCTGTTCGCCGACTTCCTTCCTCTCTGACTCTCTCCTTGAATTAATAGCGACAGGCGTCCAAAGAAAAACTTTATGGCAACTTTTGGGATAATATAAGTACACAAATCATCAACATATACAACAAAAGTCTGCTCAACTTTTAGACATTTTAAATTCAGAATTCCTATATATTAAAATATATTCAAAGACTGCATCTCAGTAAAGTGATGTAATTTAAAAAATACCAGACAGTTCTAATACTTGCCTTTACCCACTTAGTCATTATAACTACATTACTGATGATCATTTAACAAAATCTCATTATGTTCATTTTTGTGACGGTACCAATAGTCATACTTACAGTATTGTTGCATATCCGTTCAAGGTATTTGGTCAAAAATACCCAGATATTGGATTTTGCCTCCCAGTCCTAGCATTATGAACTGCTTTTGGGGAGATTTCAAAATATTTAGATGTATATTGTGTATCAATATAAAATGTAAAAATATTACATTGTTATTTAAAGGCCATACTGCCCAACTATTCCAGATAGCATCTAGGAGCTCCTTAATTTGGAAAAGACATATAGTTTTCTATTGTCTCCATTAGAGTACCCATTTTTTTCTTAGTTGTAATCTTTGACATGGTATTGTCCATGCTGCTCTCCTCTGCTACCCTCCAATTACTAAAGTAAACAACATCAAGTATTCTGTTATCTTCCTACATTATAAAATAATGTTAGTAATTCAATGTTTGTGATACTCCCTATTTCAAAACTTATAATTGACTTCTTTAAAATTGATCCAGTTACTGTATGCTTAACAATATACAATTAAGATTTATAATAAAAAAAAACTGCTATCTTAAGACTCAGTAGTAGTAAGTGGCTTAAGAACATTGACATTTTGTCAGTCAAGTGAAGCTACAGCAGTTCAGGGAAAATTTACTGTGTGAATGTGCTCCATACTAAGAGAGAGGCCAAGAGAGGTGTCTCTTGCCACGTCTGCTGTCCTGTCCTTGTTTTACCTTCTTTGCATGATGTCAGAGTAGAGGCTTTCAGGAGCGATCTCTGCTCCAAGTATAACATTCAGAATGATCACCAACTCTGCCAAAGCCACAGTATTGTGTACACCTCTGTGCAGGTGATACTAGACAGAGCTCACTTCTGACTCCTGTGATCCTGGCTTCTGTACTCGTTACTGTGACGTTGATGTGCATGTAACCATGTGGTGTATTTTTTGAGAGTGGATTGTGGATCTTTCGCTAATAAGTGAGGTCAGCAGTGCAGTTGTCTGTATCACATGTATCAGAGGAGGAGGGGGACCATTGAATACATACCTTCCCTGTTTATCATTATAAATAAGACTTCCTCCTGTAGAGATGATGTGTGGTTAACAGTGACACACACACACACACACACACACACACACACACACACACACACACACACACACACACACACACACACACACACACACACACACACACACACAGTTTTTGTTTAAACTGCTCACGACTTGCTCAAAAGGAATGAACACTGCTGTTTTTATGAGCTGTGCTGTGTCATTTGTGCTTGGCAGCCAGTTATATTTTGAGACATTTTATAGTCTCAAACCCGCCTGTGTGTAAACATCCTGACATGCAAACCCACTTAGTAAAAGTTTGTGAGTCTGTCGCTCCACATGACAACAAGGTTTTTTCCAGATGGAATGCTGAAAAAAGTACAGAGCTGACGTCACTCGCCCCCACCCATGATAGAACTCGATTACAGTTTTGTTCCACTCACCGTGTGTGTGTGTGTGTGCGTGTGTGTGTGTGTGTGTGTGTGTGTGTGTGTGTGTATCAGTATGTGTCTATGTACTGTATACAACAACTGGTTCCTTCAGTGTTGCCCCTCCCTCAGTTTAGGGTGACCTCATAGTGTTGGAGTTTTCCAGTTGCTTGGTTGGCATGTGTTCGATGTGGAACATGTGTTTATTTTTATTTTTTTTTACCTGACTGATACTGTATTTCTAGGGGCTGATGCGGACATCAGTATTAGGGAGTAAAGACATTTTTATTTCTAACAATGATTCCCAATTGTGGTTATCAAAACATTATTTGTACGGCCATTATAAAATCTCAACTTATGTTTATAAGCCTTTACAATAGCTTAATAAATAGTTTCATAAAGCATTTCATTTACAGCCAAATAACAATAAACTGAAGTTTAATTTACTTTTAATTTGCCATTTAAAAATGATGGTAAAATGATGTTTTTTTTATATATCTCAGCTGATGAAATGGTCTAACTGATATTATGGGATGGGCTCTAGCATGTTGTATATTTCCGTGCCGTGTACAGTCTGTGTCTGCTGTCTCTAGCATGTGCTGGGGTTTTCCTGGTTTGAGTGCTCATACACATACCACAGCACAGAGTGGGTGAGTCAACCCCCCAAAAGCACTGTTCTGAGGTCTGTGTGTGTGTGTGTGTGTGTGTGTGTGTGTGTGTGTGTGTGTGTGTGTGTGTGTGTGTGTGTGTGTGTGTGTGTGTGTGTGTGCTATGCAAACGTGCATGGAGGGAGTGGTGATTAAAGGCTTTTGCTTTGGCCTATCTAAACGTCAGCAACAGTAAATTTCTAAGGAATTCAACCCTGTCAGATATTGGTCTATAAAAGCTGCTCTTTGTGGAGTGTGTCCCTGTTTCACTCTGCATGTTTCCATTCTGAGTCGACTTCACTGTCATGTCACACTCATTTTTCAGAGGAACATTGTTTTGAGCTTAGCAATGGAAAACACATTTTACTTTGGATACAATGTGTGCTGAACACTCATGTTGTGTTTGTGTTAAAATGGTTCATCTGATGGGAAATCATCACATCTGTACTTATGTAAGAGCTTTATTTTTGTCAGATGTTACAGCCGAGTGTCTCATGAATAAAGACTTTGTCAGGGAGTAAAAATATCAAAGCAAGAGCTGAGACTTCACAAGTTATTGTATGATGATATTTCATGGGATGGAAAGCATTTTCTTTACATGAAACATTTTTAAAAACTTCCCTGTTTATTTACTTCCACCTCACTCCACACAAATAGTGTGAACTGACAAATACAAACTGCCTGACTGTTTCTTACCACTGCCTCTTTTTTCTCCAGAAAATGACAAGCCTATGAAGGGTCTTCGTCAGGAGGACCTGGTGAACCAGGATCTGATCACAGAGCTGAGGAAAGAGTTTAGTATGACATATGAGGACTTCTATATGGTCCTCACCGACACTGACATTAGAGTCAAGGTAAGGACTTGCAGGCTTGCAGTCAGAAGTTTTTGCTTTTGGCCCATGGCCCCCTATTACAGTAAGTTTCACTTCTGGCCTTCCAATCTGGCACTGTTATCAGTTACCAAAAGAAACTCCCTCTATAGCTAGTCCCTAGAATTGTTAGTCTTTTTAATGCTGTACTTCCGAGTTCCCTTAAATGAAGATTTTCTGCTTTATTCACAGCACTGCTGTTGGTTTGTTGGTCTGCACTCTCTGTTTACAGTTTCACTACCATCTGCCCAACACTTTCATCTCCTCTTTCTCTTTGCATGTGGACTGACTTGTCCTGTACTGTAAACACGCTGCCTTTGCTAAAACACTGTTTTAATTCATACAACATGACATTTGCCCAACGCGTCTGTGTGTATGTGTGTGCATGCCAGGGTAAATCAGCAGGCTGTTTTTGGACAGATTCATCAAAGAGGCCAGTGTTCAGCTCTCTGCTGACAGAGGCGCAGACAGGGAAGTCTGTGAACATGCAAGGATGTGGGTGTGGGCATGAGACATAAAGTGGCAGAGGCAGCAGAGTGGAGAGAGCTGTGAAAGAGTGAGAATGAGCTGTGCAGCATATTCAGCATATCCTGAGGAAGGTGTGAGAGTGTGTGGCTCTGTCCCATTTACTTGCTTGTGTTGTATATTCCTGCTGAGAATGCTCAGCATTTTGTAAATTAAATGGGATGCTATGTGCTTCTCCCCGGAAGTTATGAACAATGCTTGTGATGTAGCCAAGCCCACACCACATCTGCTAAGCCTGTCCAAAACTTCACTTCATCACTTTATTGGAAACAGCTTCACCATTGTTTAAAGCAATAGAATGCTAAATTCCTATCTTCTGTAATTTTTGCATGAATAAATTGGTTTATTTATCCTGTGGCTTCACCATATTTCGAATCAACCTCTGGGAGAGTTTAACTGGTTCTTGCTCCTTTTTCAGCAATCCTATGAAGTTCCCATCGCCATGAAGGCCGTATTCGACTACATCGACACCTTCTCCTCCCGCATCCGAGAGATGGAGCAGCAAAAGAGGGATGGGGTTGTCTGTAAGAAAGAGGATAAACCCAGATCTTTGGAAAACTTCCTCTCCAGGTACAGTTGTTTCAAACTATTTTAAATGCATTACTAAAAGTATGATGACACCCAAACATTACACCAATATGTATCTATAATAGCCTGCTTATCTGGGAAGACTTTCTACAATATTTTGGAACTTCCATCCAGCCACAAGAGCACACTGTGGTCGGCCACCATTTTTGGGTGGTCAGGTCTGGATTGCAGTTCCAATTCTTCCTAAAGATACTGAATTTGCTTGAGATTAGGGTTCTTCCTTAAAACATTCTTTATGGACCTGTCTTTGTGCTCACTATCATTGCTGTTTGATGATTTCCTGCAACTGCTGCCATATAGCTAGATACACACTGTTGTCAAAAATATTGATGCAGCAAATTTTGCTTAAATCGCAGAAGAAAGATAATTCTTTTAGTCCCCAAAGGGAAATTAGGTTATCATAGCAGCAGGTACATTCAAGTACAAATACAATCAAAATACAAGGGCAAAAATAGAAACAATAATGTACTATATACAATAAAATGCTTAAGTAGCTATAAAATAAAGTAAAACACTGAGGTAGATAAAATAAAATACTGGGGTAGATGAAATAAACACTAAGTAAAATAAAATTAAATACTGAGGTATCGAAGAGAAAAGGTAAGTGGAACATAAGGTGCAAGAGGATAAGGTGCAGTTTTGTTTACATCAATAAGCATTTAAAGCGCAAAAATGATTTGTGTCAGTCCAGTCAGTCCAGCATCCTGGCACAACCTTTGTTCAGTCCACTGGCATCCTTTGTTTTGATGCCCGCACCCCAGGACACCACAGCCAAGAAGATGGTGCTTGGAACAACAGACTGGTAGAACATCTGGAGCAACCGGTTGCAAACGTTAAAGAACCTGAGCTTCTTATGGAATTAAAGCCGGCTCAGGCCCTTTTTGTAGACTGCCTCCATGTTTGTAGACCGTGTTTGTTGATTCTTCTACTCAGCATGAAAGTGGGCTGTCTATGCAGTAGAAAGATTGAATATTTATGAAATTGGTGCTAGATGACCAGAGAAATCAGAGAAAAAAGGTTGTGGTATTCCCTTTTACTCAAAAGGTTGAAATCCTACAACAACCAGAATGCACTGCACCACACTGGACCAATAAACACTCCACAGTCAAAAACATTGATGAGTAACATACTGCCAGTTGGGTGCTGCCTGGTTTTGGCTTGGAGTCCATTTGGAAAAATGTTTTAGGAGAGGAATAGACAATGAAGAGGATCACGGTGCCTTGTTGTGCAGTTTGTGTAGCCCCATTTTCACAATATATGAACAATATGGTGGCCACGCCGGGTTCACAAACTTTCTCTATTGCAACTCAACAAAAATATAATTTGTTTTTTTTATTAGGACTGCCTAGTTCTGACAGTGATTGGATTTTTGTGAGACGATACTCAATAAAAGTTAGAGAGTTGATGCACACATACAGAGCTGTTAAACCCTTTGTCCAATGATTCACATCATTGGACAAAGGGTAGAGTGCTCAAGGTTCAGGCAAAAGGAGAGAAGTTTACCATTGTTCATTTGAATATACGACCAATGCTGTAGTGATACAAAGCTGGCTGAAAATTGGCAAAGATCCCGTCATAACAGCACCTCCCAACCACCTGAAAGAGTATACTGTATATGAATGTCTCTTGACTTTAATAAAACCATTGTGGGTAGAATTATTGGGTGGTCCCATCAGATTGTTTCCATCTTCATCCAACATCTGTTGCTTTGCTCAATAATCAGCAGGACCACAATTTGTACCATTTAGAAGCAGCATTGGCAGATTGCAGCAGTCTGTTTGTGTGTGTGCTCCACAGATATTAAAAATAGCATAAACGCTGCTGTAGCTCAAGGCTGAATCATTGCAATCACATATTTCCTGAGATGTCTCAACTGCACAGGCTGTCTACGTTACCATGGAGACCTGAATTTCAGCTCTTGATCAGTGCTGAGATCTGGCGGGTTTTTGACCATAATTCAGGGTTGTCACTGTCTGGCAGTAATAGTATGGGGATATGTTACTGTATGAGCACAAGTTCTTTGTCTTAAAACAGAGCTTTCACTGCTGCAAAGTGCCATTTAAATCCAGGCTAAAAGTTTCTGTGATTGTAGGTTCCGTTGGAGACGTCGTCTGTTCATCATCTCCTCCCCCAGCGACGAGGAGTGGGCCTATCAGCAGCAGCTGTACGGCCTGAGCAGCCAGGCCTGCAATCTTGGTGAGTCATTCCAAAACCAACCTGTGACTGGCCAGTTAACTCATTTTCCTTTAGCGTTCATGCTATTTTTCAGTTCCCCCCAAAAAACAATCATTTTTTAACATTAAATGTAATCTCGGCATGCTGACAATGTCTCTTGCAGAGGTATTAAGAAGAGTATGACAACTTTGTTCAACTATCGACTAAAATGATTAAAATGATTAAATCCACACAATTCAATATGGCAAATAGTTGGTAGTGTATGAACAACTCCTGAGAGAAATATCTGGCTCTTTAGTTGCTAAAAGTTGTACTATGTTCACCAGCTAGACAGATATGGTTTCCTGTTGCCATTTGGTGCTTCGCAGGAGGTTGACAGTGGATTTTTAGAGCATTGCTGCAGAAAACAATTGTCTGCAATGGCTGAAAATGAGACTACGACCATGACTTAAAAGAAACTATAAATCTCCATTGGGCCAAAAGGAACTCAAAAACTGAGTGATAATTCTCTGAGGGTTTGTCACTAAGGACAAACCCACATGCAAGTTGTTAGGTTCTTAACTGTGTGGGTAGGCTGAAGTCATTTTGAGAGACCCATAGACAGATGTGTCTCTATGTACTGTATATACTGTGTTGCAGAGATATCTACTTACGCTAGCATGCTAACCAGTCAGCCCCAGCCCATCCTATCTTTAAATAACACTTTGTACCACAAGAGCGGAGTCTGATCAGCCCTATAGAAGAAAGAATGAAAATATTTTACATTTATTTTTATTACTAAACAGAAAAATACAACCTTACTCCATCTGAACTGAAGTTTCTCTCTTTTGCCAAGTTAATATGAGCTTAATTACCCCGTTAATTCATCATAAAACACACTTGTATAATAGTCTTTGTGCCACCTCTTGTCTTGGTCAATTCTTTCCCGTGTTAGCATCCTGTGTTTCTCACCTGTGTTATTTCCAGTGTCTTCTAGTGTCTCACCGTAATATGTTTTCTGGTTTTTGCTTTGCTTTTTTTGCATGTTACTTTGTATTCAGGCATCTTGCACCTCTTGAATTTTAGATTCTTTCAGCTTTAGTTATTAAAGCTGGCCTTTAGCTTCTTTATCCTGCCTGCTTCCTGTGTGTCTTTACATTTGGGTCCACATATTTTCATGAAGTGTAACAGAATGAACTGACAAAGACAAAAGGGAGCACAAAGACTATATGCACACAACTAACGAGGGGATGAGGTGCAGGTGGAGTGAAGTGGAGCAACACAAGTGAGGGAAATAAATGTAAAATGCAGAAACAGAAAGAAAACAGGAATGAGTGTCACTGCTGCTGCTCACTCACTCTTTGGATACTGAGTTAGCTAGATTCTGAAAAGCCACACTGTTTCTGCCATTCTTATGCCACAAGCCCATACGATGGTAGACAGACAGTTAGCCTTCCAATCTTTTCATATGACCCAAATGTGATGCTGGGATGAGCTTATTAGAGGCTACAGATACTGATTTATTTTCTTGTATTTGTCATAGCATTTGATTTATTGATTGCTGTTGTGATGATAAAGAGATTTTCTGCAAATATAATAAATATGCTTCCAGAATAACTTACCAACCCTAGCTTTAACCATTAAAATAAGTAATTACTTACATCTCACAAAAAAGTGTCTCTTTATCAGAACACACATTTGTGACATCAGTATGCTTGTACACTCTTTTTCCATGAGATGACTGAATAAAAAAGTTTGTCTTGCTTATCAGCAGGCCCACACCAGGGCCTTTGAGCACTTTTTCCCCTAATGTGTTGCTCTTGGCTGGGTTGGCACCCAGGGCTGCTCCCTCCCTCCCTGCCCCAGACAAAGGCCTGTCCTGCTGACTGGGCTGAAGGCCTGAGAGGTTTGATCCTGGTATTCAGCACTTGGCTCTCACCAAGTAAAGCCTGCGTTCTCCTGCGTTTAATGTGGGCTTTCTCGCCTCAGAGGGAACAGCTCTTTGGCAGGACTCTCCAGACCACCACGTTCTCCTCCCTTTACCTAGAAACCAGTGCTGAGGATGGTTCAAATAATAAACAAGCACAGTGAAATCGGCTCAGATAAGCAGAAGGATAAAAAACACTTGTTCAGCATACTACAGACACAATGTCCTTGTTTGCAGTCTGACTTTTAGTGGAAGATATTTGCTTCTCTCTGATGTGTGTTGTGTCTGTGGTTGTTGTTGTCATGGTGACATAGGTCTGAGGCACATTGCCATTCTGAGGTTGGTCGGAACAGAGCCGCTGGATATGGGTGGAGTCTTGGAACTGTATCCTATCAATGGTAAGAACTTTCTCTTATAAAAAAAGAATTAATGTGACTGTGGTCAAGCATGTGTAGCAAACACATTAACAGATACATAATACTTGTGTTTAGGCACATAGTACCTGATTTTTAGGGCCATGCCCACAAACTCACATTCAGTGTACCAAAAACTCTTGCCCCAGATCTTAAACCCTTACGCAAAACCAGTATTGCAGCCAATCCGCAAATCCCCTGTACAAGCTACTCTTTCTGTATCCCACTACTCATCAGTAATCCATCACATGTTCAAAAGAACCTTAGCTTAAAGGTCCACTTATGTTTCACCATGTCCCCAGAGGAACCTCGAAGAATTGTTATATAACAAGGACACTCCGTATAACCTTATGGCTGCCATGTGTACTTCTGCTGTGAAGGGAGACTTTCGTTTCATATTTCCTGGTAGAGGTGGCTCAAGAAAACTGTCAATCAAACCAGGTGTGCACTTTACTGGGATCTAAGAAATGGGGGTCAGGCTTATGCAAGACTGTAGAATCTAGAGCTGTTGCCGGTAGACTGAAGTGGTTATCTGCTTTTGCCAATTGAACTCAGCATGTAGACATACAGTTGATGTCAAATAAGCCAGCAAAGGAAATATGGCTTTACTCTCTCTGCCGTAAAAAGAAAAGAGAGAAAGAAAAATCTGTCTTAAATATTCCACTCCTAACCCGAGTCTCTGCTCCATCCAGGGAGTGCTACTGTGGAACGTGAAGGGCTGTCAGCCACCCTGGTGAAGGACATGAGGAATTACTTCCAGATCAGCCCGGAATACTTCTCCATGCTTCTGGTAGGGAAGGACGGCAACGTTAAGTCCTGGTACCCCTCACCCATGTGGTCCATGGCTATCATCTATGACCTGGTGGACTCTATGCAACTGCGCAGACAGGAGATGGCCATTCAGCAGTCACTGGGTATGCGCTGCCCTGAGGATGAGTATGGTGGCTATGGCTACCATCAACATGGATACGAACATGGTTACCAGGATGGCTATCACCAGGGCTATGGTTACTAATGGCTAACATATTTCCTACCCCTTCCTCCAGCAGGCAGGTGGCTCAGATGGAATGAGGTCCTTGAATGTTTTGTAGCACTTAGTGAAAGCCTTAAAACTGTTGCTTTCACCTATCCAGTTCTTTTATATAGCATGTAGCATAGTATGCTGCAAGTGATGGTAATTTGCAAGGGGCTTCAATCAGAGCCAGTTAGTAAGTGTGTGCTGTGTAGATGAGCCAGGAGGTTCAGGGATCTGTTAACTCTAACCCTTTAGTTCTTGATTTATGGATTCAAACAAGTCAATTCTGACTTCAGACAAAGAGTGTTTTGCACGTTATTATATTATCTGTCTGCTTCACTTGCCTCCCAGGTCAAATTTACTTATTCATGTTATCAGCACAGTACTTTATTTTGTAGATAATGGGCTAAAATAAGACACATATGTATTTATTGGACATCTGTTGCATTTGAGGTGCATTTATTGAGTATTTTATGAAAAGAATTGTCACATTATTTCCCTTTTGTAAAATTTCTGTTGCTACATAATGTTCTTATTTATACTCAATTGTTCAATGCGATTAAACATTTGTTTACTTCCACTTATGATCTTGGAATTGCTTATTGTGCACAGTATATCAGTACTCACCTGTTGAGTTTCACTTCAAACTCTTCTTTTAAGCTATATCTCCTCCTAGTGGCTTATTAAGATGATAAAGGGAAATTACTTGACAGTATATTTTATTGGCGATTTAATAAGGATAACAATATGATATACACATTAAAAAAATGCTTGCTGTACCTCAGTAGGAATTTAAAATAAAAAGATGGCTATTAACCCCATCAACCCCATGGTCTCTTCAGTAGATCTAATATTTTAAAAAATAGTTGAAATATGCAAATTTAGAAATTGACATCCAGATTGGAAATCTGAACTTTGGATATGATCAGGTTCAAAATTCCCTTTTCAGGTTCAAGTTCTTATTGAGGGAATTTTGGATTTCTGTTTTAATCACCCAATAAGTCAGAGAACATGCACCAGCCATACGAAAAGTCAATTTTGCCATGTTCTCAGGACTGAAATGTTCTATAAATGATGGATGATATATTGAACAATTTAAACAGCTGAGGTGGAGATTGCTGCCTCAAAGTCAGAAAGAAAACTAATTTTGAGAAACCCACCTTTAAAGGTATGTATTGTAAAATTCAATACATTTTTAGACAAAAAATGGTGAATAGAGTAAAAAATTTAACTAATTACCTAAATACCACAATGAAACTTCCAAAGTTAATTGCTTACATCCAGACATTTTTTTCTTATATTCTAAAACGTGCAAATGATGCATTATCACAAAGATTGGATAAGCAAGGCTTACAATTATTGTATTCGGTTGACATAAGAGTAAAAGCTTATAAAAGTTTGACAAAACCACCATGTTTTTCTGAATTAAGCATTGATAATTCATTCACAGCCAGATTTATCAGAAAAATCCTTCAGATAGAAGTGACACTGTGGTATTGAAGTGCAGATTTCTGGCATTTACATTTTTAGAAGCAATTACTGAATCACCATGAATATGAATGAATATTAATATTCTACTTTAAACATGCAATGAGGATACCTAATAAAAATGCACTTATCTGCTTAAATGTCTACTAATATGTACTAGTGAACTAAACGCCTAAATATGTATGTTGGACATTTTCTTGCCAATAATCTGCCTAAAGATATTATGGAAGCAAAATAATGCAAAATCTCAAATTGACTAGGTAATGACAAAATGTGTCCTCCATCACATTTTCATCTTCTCTCCTATAAGACTGGGGTTTTTCAACTTTTAGGTGCCACTGATGTCACTTAAACTCAGACAAAATTAAAGCAGTTTACTTGCAGTTTATTTCAGAACAGTCAGACATGATAGAAATTCACGGCACAAGCAAGAATCATAAGAAAAAAAAAAATCATATTATTTCACAGATGTAATACATCAGTACTAAAAAAGTTAAACAAAAATCAAAAAAAAAAGTTCGGGGCCAAGTAGAGAACCAAGACCCTGTTTGTTGTGCTTTCAGAAAGTCACGCATACTAACTGGTCTATTATGTTAAAGCTCATACTTCTGGTTCATGTTTAAGTAATACACAGTTTGAGCCAAAAAAATAGAAAGCCCTGTGCTGGAATTGAAATAACTGTCCTGGTGTGTTTACATTTCAGGCAATTTGTAGAATACAATAACATGGAAATCTCTGAAGCTATGGCTGGTGAATTTATGTTGTGCTTAAGTCTTCCACCTTTTAAATTTGACCATTGTTGAATAAATACTCCTTTCACAGTTTCAACAACAAATACAAATAGCGTAAAGCCTTACAATCATAAAACTGTCTGAAATGTGGCTGCTGGTCATTCAACTTGTACAGTAAATCAACTGCAAGTGGTCAAATAGCAGTAAAAACAACAGAAATCATTTAAGGAAGTAAACTATCAACAACATAATCCCTTATTGATCCAAAAGGGCAAATATGGTAAAAATGATTTCCCTTTCACATATAACGATGTCTGTCTAGTATTTTTCTTTCACTACTTAAATTGACAGCGCTTATACACAGACAGGCACATTTTAAAATATACACAATAGCCTTAGTTACCACAAGAGTCTGACAGAGTTCAGGACACAATCTCTCATCTCTGTCATTCATAGCTTACTTGCTGAACATCATTCAAGTAAATAGAAAGAATCTGTAACCATGCTATGTCCAAGACCACAGGTCTGTGATGTATTGGAATATAAAGGCAATGAAGAAAAACTCTTCTGTCCTATGGGGAAGTCAATGCTACAAAGACTCCTCCTCAGATTCAATGACTGTGTTGGTCTTTGTTAGGAGTTCCACCTCCTCGCCGTCCTATGGAAGAAAATATAAAAAGAGCAAATCAGAATGCGTGGAGACGTGATGGAATTCAGTGGACAAGTCTGCAGACACAAAAGCATTTAGCATCATACTGTCATCATGACACACTAACTTTCTAAGTTGAGTGTGGGTCATTGATACAACCTCCAAGTCCTACTAAGTCCAGGACAGTGTCCTCATATGGCCCCCATAGAAAACTGTTCTGTTTAATAACTTCCTCTTCCAAATCCGAAAGATTACACTGACCTAATGAAAATAAATGAGGTAAAGCACCAGCATAAGTCTGAATGCTGTTTTCAGTAGAGAAGACAGTCAGGTTTCCTCCTACTCTGAAGAAATCACATTACAGAAAAAAAGAGAGTCAAGTTTCCGACAGAGAACTTGGTATGTGTGGAAGGAGAAGATGGGGCTTAACGTGGCAGTTAGGTGAGTGACACTGTGAGAGAAAAGGAGTGTGTGGGCTTATGTGCATGGATAGTGAAGGTCTGTGTTTTTGTGGGTTGCTCCCTACCCCTCTGGACCTCTCGGAAACTTCTCTGCACCACCTCTTGATGACCCGCAGTTTTTCCTGCTGCAGGCTGCACTCCAGGTCCTTTGGCCGGCCGGCATTGTAGATAAAGATGGCCAGTAGGACCACGGGAGCCTGCAGGAAGAAGTCCAGCGAAGGGTGGAAGTCAAAGAAGAAGAAGGAGAGTGATGTAACCAGAACTGTGGTGATCTGGCCTGTCAGAACATGGAACATGTTGTCTCTGAATTTCAAGATGAAGGCCACAGATAAACCCAGGGCCGCTGAGGAGAAGATAGAGAATAGTCTTAGTTTGTCAAATGCACAGTTTACATTTCAGGTCTTTGTCAAATACTCATAGACTACTTATGAGGCTTAATGTCAAAACTGTCAGGGAGGGAAGGACTACGTATTAGAGGATACTGATTGGCGGTTATTGTACCATTAGCGCTCAATGTGTATTACGACACCCGCCATGAAGCTTTATGTCAAAGTAGTGGACTGTGTCACTGGGAGCATCGATTAAACACAACCAGTTAAGTGATGAGGGGTCCAAGGTGGTTTCCTTGCTGGATTCTGCTTCTGGCAACCAGCGGCCTAACGTTGGCCAGTAAAGAGGACTGCAAACATTAACTTCATGACTAAGTGAGCAAGCTGTAACTGCTAAATTTGTAAACCACCTCAGTACTGGATTCATATCGTCAAACTGGCTGCAGTTTGTCGCCGAGTTTGGGTTTGGTTCCCGACTCCAGCCTCGTTCACTTGGAGCCCGGTACAGTTAGCCACTATTAGAGTTTACTTTAGCAACAAGTAAAGCCATCAGTTCATCAGGAAGCTCCATGAATCACAGAGGGTCCAGGCAAAGCAGCCAGAGGACATTAGAAGTAAAACCAGAAAATACTGTCTCCATAAAGTATGATCCAGTTTTATGAAAATCCCTAAATAAAGTTATATGTTAGTGTTTTTGTGGAGTAATCTTTGTGCCCCAGCCCCCAGAAACACTCTGCTCCAGCAGCGTCTTTCTGACATGAAATCCCTTGCCCACTAGTGAATGTTGATTGATGGGTGGATGACATGACATTATTGGTTGAAATTGGTTTGTTCAAGCTTACATAAGCACTCGTGACATTTTGTTTTATAGGATGAACGCTCGACTTGGTTTTGATATAAAAATACAAAGAAACTGATTTTATTGTCAGTAGTTTTTGTCATATGTAATTTAATAGTTTAATGATCATGGATGTGATCTAGATACTTAAAAAAAGGCCTTTTTCATTTCAGCTTGACTTTAACATTGTTTCTCTTATGAACCCATTATTCTTCCACAACACAAAGGAGATTCTGACTCCATCTGCATCGCTTGTTGTTCTAGTTGTTGCCTGTTACAGATCTGGTCATCTTAAATCAAGCAGTTACGGGTGGTTTCAAATTTAGAGTGATACAGGGCTAATCAAGTTTGATATTGGATTAGGTTTGATTGCATGAAAGGGTACTGTTGGGCCTTGGCAGAGATATCCACTCAACTGGGTGGTTTAACACTGCTGTTGCTTTTTTGATTTATTTTTCACATGCTGCCTTTTAAAATTGCTTTATTTTGTATATTTTTGTTGCATATATTTCTTTTTACATTGTTGGCATTCTGTGGACAGCAAATGAGTATTAACAGCAGCAAAAAGCCTGTGTGGTCCTGTTTTTTCTGTTTAAAAAGCCTGTGTTTATATTTACTTTTTATAAAGGGTGGATAAAGCGTAATTTTGTCATATCATGTCAAACAGTCCTGGGAATAAGGTTACTCGTTGTTGGAAAGTGTTAGACATGAAAACTCGAGATCGTAAAAGTTGGGTTCATTTATGAGAAGTTTGATGGGAAGACTGATATTACTTTTATGCTGTTAGCATAGCATAGCATACAGATTGGAAGCGGTGGAAAACGGATAGCTTGGCTCTGTCCAAAGAAAAAAAACAATCCCTCTACCAGCCACAAATTAACACATTATATTAAGTTCGTTGAGGTTGTATGAACAAGTTGTTTTTCATATTACATGTTACCTAGTGAGCTGAAAACATTTTTTGTTTTAATTTGGACAAAATCAGGGCATTTCCAGGGCTGTTTCCCCTTAGCTCTGGCCTTTCTGCTAAGCTAAGATACTCTTCTCCTGGCTGGAGCTTAATATTCAACAGACAGAAAAGAGGGTCAAGCTTCTTTGCTACCTCTTGGTAAGAAAGCAAATACTCCTTTGTCACAAAATATCATACTATTCCTTTAACTGAGTAGTTTAGGCTGCCTCAACTTAACCATTGGGGCATCAAATACATCATTTGTTTTTATTGGAGACTGACAAATGAGCTCGTTTGTCATTTAGGTTTGTGAGGACTTGTAACTTCTCCACTGTTAACTCACCAGTCACCATCATCAGACCCAGGGAGTAGATGTTATGTCCATGGAGGAGGCCACAGTGCATGGTGAGCCCTCTTGCCTCACTGCTGAGCCCAAGGGTCAGACCATTAAACACCACTCCAAAGGCATACCTACAAAACGATGCAGACTAAGATTAGAATGGAATAACTGACTGCAGCTATGTGTCTTCTGCCTTCTAATTTTTTCCTTAGGTCACTCTCACAATTTACTGTTCTGGATGAAGATGCTCTCAGTCTCTCCTTCTTTGAGGATCTTCTCATTGTAGATGTTGGCCATGGCGGCGATGAAGCACTGGAGGAGTAGCAGGATGTGACCAACACCCAGCGATTGAAGCTTCCCCACTAACCTGTCCCTCCAGGCCGGTCTAGACAGGGACGATGCCCATGATTCGCTGGCACTGTGATAGGAGAGAAAATACAAACAAGACAAATTAAAAACAACAAAACTGACTGAAATGTATTCCAAAATAAGGCATACAATAGGCTGTGAAAGTCTCACTGCAATCTGGAGAATCATACGGATTTGATTAACAATTGTATAAAACCCAGATGGACTGTAAATAGTATGTCCTATGAGGCAAAAATTATCCTCATTAGATTTTATTTTAAGTTGTTGAAGGGGAACTCAAAGGATCATCAGAGTCAGATTTCAGTTCTTGGGGTGCATGGTAAGTTTGCTCAATAAGTGACCTCTGTAGCCCAATCTTCATATGTGATTGCTAGCTGCCTTAAAAGGTACATTAGCCACTACTTGCACCTAACATCTTTGACATCTCCAGGTGAACTGTTGGTGGTCAGTTGTATTGTGGGTATTGTAGGCAGCAGGTTTTGACAAGGAAGGAGAATGTATGGAATAAAGAAGTCAATATCACTAGTTCTGCTGCATTCTCTTCTCAGGTTGTCCATTCATCACCTATAATG
>OZ023164.1:5852781-5884408 GCA_963678695.2 Diplodus puntazzo
GGTAAGTACCAGGATGTATTTAGGACATTTGTATTGTTTTATAAAAAACACTAATAACAACAGTAATAATAACAAAAGTAAAAATTATCTTTGTGCTTGTTGTTTATGAAACACGGTATGTTGCTGACATGGACCTCATATTTGACAAAGTCTTTGTGGACCCTACACCATACACAAATGCGATGTTGGCCATCCCGGTCCCAGAGGATTTGACTGCCTAGTATGAGCATCCTGACAAGGAGGAGGTCATTGCCAGCTATGTATCCAGGTTCAACCGAGGGCCAGTCTAAATCTAACGTAGCGGCTTTCAGCATCAGGAAACTCTCTGCGGATGCGTAGGACCACACAAACTGGAATGATTACCCGGATTCTGCGTCAGAAGAAGCCCCAGCACCAGCTCACAAAACTGCTAGATACCTGTAATGACTATAATCAATGGACACAATATTTAGTCTTGCAGAAATGTATTAATACTGTGTATAACAAATATTTCTAATGTTGATTGCCTTGTTTAAATTATTGTTATTGTTTGATTATTGTTTTTGGGTGCATTGTTTTATGTAAATAAATGCTTATGTTTGTCTACAGAAATTACTTGTGTGAATACATACACAACATCTGTTTATGAAAACTACAAATGAAGAAATAGCAAATTCAATATATTAACTGTACTTATATTTCTCATATGTTAATTATGCCTGCTGAAGCAAAACAAGACATGATAGCATCTTTGGGTTTTATTATTTGACATTTTACAAAGAACGACTTACTGGTATATTCCTCTCAGCTGTAGAGGGCCATAGTCAGCACTGTATATTTGACAGGCATTCTGCAGGGAGTAAACATTGAGGCACACAGGCTCCAACCCAGGATGGTCAGTCATACATGACACCTCCTCATTGACCTCCTGTAGATGTCTGGTAACCTACAGTAAATAACAAACAGAAAATATCATTGTAATTTATAAGTGTGAACAGTAGCCAAATTGAGACAAATAACTGCTCACTTTAGCTGTGAGATTGCTACCTGTGGTATCGCCAAACAGCAGATATTTTCAACTTCTGTGGGCATAGTTGCACAGTTTCCACAGGAGCACCTATCCAAAAAACAGAAGGTGAAGATTTCACAAACATATGAAATGAATATATCTCTGCAACCACAAGGTCTATTTGAATAAGTGTGGTGCCATAGTAAAGGGAACACTTTGAGATGTGTAAATATCAGTCTATGTGTTTTTTACATGCCTGCTGTTTAATTAGATGTGCAACGTCACTATATTATTTCATGATTAGCTATGTATCCCAATTGGGAGCCTCTCGTTGTGACGGAGAACTGCAGATCATGGCGGACTGCACAGTGCCTCAAATTTGAAGAAGACGTGTTTATGGTGCTTTGTAATGGGGTAAATTCAATATAATATGAAGAACTATAAGTTACCTTTACCATTAGCAGGAGCTAGCATTAGCTACATGGTAGTAACTATAACAACACACACGAACAAACTAATATTATTCAGACACATTAACCATTCTGAAACATCCTGCTGCAGCCACAGAGTCTGTACTTCTTCAGGAGCCTCTCCTTCTGGGTCCGATCCTGGGTCAAACTGGTATGGTTAAACGAAAGAATCTCTGTGAGACATGGCGATACATCCACCATAAACATTAGCACATGCTACCAATTGCGTTAGCTGCATCCTCTCCCTGAAGGCAGGAACACACTGGCCCAACCGTTTGACGTCTTAAGTGTTTGGGGAGACTCGTACGAGGTCGGGAACAAATCTGTTTGGTGTGTTCAGCTACGTTGGAAGCTTTCGGAGCCTGCGTGGACGTTGTCTGCTCCAATTCAACATGCAAAGTCTGAGGAGGTTGGCCGTTGGCCGTCTGAGCCATTGGATTCTCTGACTGGTTGTGTGCCAGCTGAATGGCTGTTCTGATTGGCGGTGTGCTAGCGAATCAGCGCGGTGTGTGGGAGGGGCGGAATACTGTGTGCGCTCTGTTTTTGTATGCACTCCATTCCGTCATTCCCCATTTTCATGTTTTGGAGTGCGGGCACGAGACTAGCTGTTATGTCAGTTCAGGACGAATCAATTTGTGTTCGTTTGATAATGCCCTGCTGCATGTTTAGTATGCAGCTGTTTTTATCTGAAATAGTTAAGTTTCGTTTTCATCGAAAGTAAAGAGAGTTGCGTGCTTAAGCCTCTCGTTTACAACTCACAACACAAGCGCCACCCGCTTATTGCATCTCGCGTAAGCGCAGAACGTACACGCTGCTGTAGAGTTGGCAGCACGTCGAAGCGGTGTATTCAGTGCAACTTTTCTGCCGAACGGGTCAGACAAGAGGCAATGGAGTGGTCGGAGAGTGGTCGGATAAGGCAGTTGGATGTAGTGTTGTGTGGGTCGCGAACGTGTCGTTCAAAAGAACGAATCGTTTGAGTGAACGAAGTGAACGGAATCACTTGAGGAACTGATTCGTTCCTTTCTCAATTCAGTTGAGCTCAGCAGCGAGCATGCCGGCCGGGAGTGGAACTGCCGAACGTGATTCTCAGCAGGACGTGAACGTGAATCTCGTTCATGTACTGTGCTGAAAGTGGCGCTGTGTCACTCACTCACTCACTCAGGTCAGAGGAGGTGATTCTCATTCAGTAACAGTACTGCTAAAAGTAGCACTGTGTTGCTAACATCAGTGTAGCATCATGTTAAGTGATTTTACTGCACAGTAACAGTCACTGACGTTTGCGAATGTGATTCACGTCCTCAGCAGGTCGTTCGCGAACGTGATTCACGTCCTCAGCATGTCATTCGCGAACGACTCATTCACTCATGATTCGCCTCGCTGAGGACGTGAATCTCGTTCACGTACTGTGCTGGAAGAGGCGCTGTGTCACTCACTCACTCACTCAGGGCAGAGGAGGTGATTCTCGTTCAGTAACTGTACTGCTAAAATTAGCGCTGTGTTGCTAATATCCGTGTAGCATCATGTTAAGTGATTTTACTGTGCACAGAGGACACTTTCACCGTGTAATAATGTTAGTGCATGTATACCACTCAAAGCAGCGCTGCCTCTCCCGCGAATGATTGTGTACTATAGTCAGTGAACGCACCGTCCCTCAGTAAGTGAACGTGAACCTCAGGGCTGAATCATGAACTGAATGACGGATTGTTTGGCTGTTTATCAGTTCAGGGAGTTGGAGAACACTGAACGATTCAGTGAACGAATCCTTTGAACGAATCATTTTAATGAACTGATTCTAGAGATTCAGTACAGTAAAAAGAACTGCCGTTCCCATCACTAGTTGGACGACGTCTGGGCGGTGTGTGGGGGCCTTGAGAGGGGCGTGTAGCAGGAAGGGCAGGCGTTGACAGATGGAGCTCATTAGCATTTAAAGGTGCAGGCTCAGAAACAGTCTGCTCTCAGTAGAGCTCACTTGAGTGACTTTTAGACAGCTGAAATTCAGGACCACGGATGAGTTTGGGGCAATGCATATCGAATACAGTGTTGTTGTTGGACCTCTGACAGCTGTGTGAAATTCATGAAAAACAGTATAATATGGGACCTTTACTGAGCACATTCGATGCGCCTACACAGATGGGTTCATACACTGATTTTATGATTTGAGAGGCTGCTTTCAGTTATTTAAACATTTCCATGAACGCAGTCATGTATCATATGTCATGGCTTAGTAAGGACATATTCCAAGTCATATTTCTCCCTTCTCATCCCACTGGTTATTGATCAGGATGACACTTTATATGACTCCTCTGATCCACTGACTGAGATCCATGCGCACACAAAGGGACACAGTAGCACTTCTCCTCCTCAGTTAAATATCAATGTATTTTTTCATATGCAGTAGGCAAGAACACCAAAGTACTCTGTTTTACCAACGATATGGTGTCTGACATCTCGGAAAAAATTCTACTACTACTGCCTGAGATAAGCTTCGAACAGACAAGACAGCTGTGCCAGGAGGAGGAGTCTTCACCGCCATCTTTGCCCCCCAAGGAGGAGTGCCCATCAGTCTCAACAAGAGGGAACTTCCACTCTCCACCAACCCCAACCAACTCTCTGTCCTCTCCAGTCAGCCTCTCCCCCTCCTCCCCCCTCCTGGATTCACAGAGATGAAAAGGCTTGTAAATGTTGGACTCAAACTCACATCACCTCCAAATCTGCCAAGCTTGAAACAACCATCACCAAAATGTCATCATGCCCCTCCACCTCCTCCAAACCATCCTCTGCCTTCACAGTCTGAAAACAGCAGAGCACATCCTTTCCAAGTAGACAATACAATTAAATCTAACTGATATGTGCCAGGTATAGGCTATGAAGTTGATATCAGAATCAGAATCAGTATTCCTTTATTGTCCCACAAACAGGGACATTTGTTTGCCACAGAAGCTTAAGGACAGAAAATTACAAAAACAGCAGTGAATTTTCACTACTTATTCACTACTACTACTTATCACCACTGTTTTCCCCTGAGAAAAGCCGGGGCCCCTTGGAGTTCAGGTTACCTCCTCAATTCCTGTGCTTACATGTTATAGAAAAATGGTGAATTTGCTGAGAAACAGGAAATGCTAATCTATTCAATTTAGCTTACATTCCTCGTCAGCCACAAACTGTCGAAAACAAATGCAGTTGGTTTTGACTCTCTAAATTTAGCTCTATTAAACATCAGGTCTCTGGCAGGAAAATCATTTTTAGGGTAACAGTGCAGCTGTTCACACTGAATCAAGCCCTCTACATTTCTCATAAGCGAAACTTGAATGCAAAACAAAGGAGGAGTTGTAAGTATTGTGTTTAATGAGTTACTCAAATGCAAGCAGATGTTTTATAGACTGGGCTGTAACTTCATAATCATGTGACCCTGTAGGCATTTTTGAGGAAAAGTGGGCAACCAGCATTTTTTGAAAGTTCAAGGTGTCCCAAACAAGAATCCACCGGTTGCCCTTCAAATAAGGCCCCTGGTTTTCTATATTTACTCCTCCAAGTTAACCCCCCTCCCCATGGTAAATTGGATGTTAGATGTATTTTTTTTCCACAAATTCCGCCCAAGTTATTTTCTTTGTTTAAAACCCTGTGGTACCTAGGAACACCAGAGACACAAAATACAAATACTGCAATATTGAATTGCCTATGGAGTTTCAGAAAATGTATAACATCACCATATTATTACAATCTGGGGGATTACTATGAGCCTGAAACCTGACTAGGGAGTTACTGCAGACAAGAGAACACGCATGCTGACAGCTTTCAATACTTTGTTGGTATCCATCTACTCTGGTAAGGTAACTAACACTTATTTTTGATTTGATGAATGTGTTTATGTAAATCAATGAAGTTATTTGAAATCAGTGAATTCCATAGATTAAAGATACCTAGCTAGATTATCCATAGATTTTAGCTATTTTCTACTTGCTAGCTAGCTATTGTTAATTCTTGGAATTCATTGATTTCATTACCAGGCTATAGCTTACTTACCGCCTACCTAACCCAAGTTCATTCAACTTTATTTATCTTCATTAAATGACCTTTGTGTTTATTGTTTAAAATATAAGTCAATGATGTAATGCTGAAAAGTCCATAGATTTTTAAACTCTGCGGCCAGGAAGGTAATATCGGCCTGTGTTGTTTGTCGACGCAACAGAGGAAAGCCTGGTGAACAGAAGATGGCAGACTTGCCTGAGGAGAGAGTGTTGCCTGACAAAGCACCTTTCACTGATGTTGGAGTTGACTATTTTGGCCCTATTGATGTTAAAAGAGGCAGAAGTCATCTTAAAATGTATGGAGTACTTTTCACCTGTTTGACCAGTCAGGCTGTACACTTGGAAGTCGCATAGACACTTGATGCAGACTCCTGTATAAATGCAGCTCTGAGGTTTATCTGTAGACGAGGACCAGTCTCATCTATCAGGTCTGATAACGGCACAAATTTTGTTGGAACCAATCGGGAGCTGAAAGAAAGTCTGGCTGATTTAAATCATGGCAAAATTTAAAGAGCTTTGGTCAAGGGTGGCATAAATTGGAGCTTTAACATACCAGCAGCTTCCCAGCAGGGAGCGTCTGATTCGTTCAGTGAAGAGTGTTCTCACCTCAGTTCTGAAACAGCAAATTCTGGATGATGAAGGGCTCCAAACCATTTTCTGTGAGGTTGAGGCAATTCTAAATGACAGACCTATTGCAAAGGTCTCAGATGACCTGAATGACCTTGAAGCGCTCACACCAAATCACATTCTAATGTTGAAGGAGAAAGCAATCATGCCATCAGGACTTTTTGACCAAAGTGATCTATACGCCAGGAAAAGGTGGAAGCAAATACAGTACATGGCTCAACTCTTTTGGAAAAGGTGGACTTCTGAGTACTTACCTATGCTGCAGGAGAGACACAAATGGACAAAGCCAAGAAGAAGCCTCACTCCTGGAGACATTGTCCTTGTTGTGGATGCCAAGAGGATCTTGGACAATGGGCAAAGTTTTGGATGCCAGACCAGATTTAAAGGGCCTGGTTCGCTCGGTGCACCTTAAAACAAGGACCAGCATTCTGGAGAGGACTGTGACAAAGCTCTGTCTGTTGCTGGAAGCAGCAGTCTAGTATCATGGACTGATCGTCATCTCTTTCTCACTTTGTCTATCTCTCTTTCTTTATTAATCTTTCTATCTTCTTTCTCTTTATTGATTGTAAGTTCAACTATAACTAGAACTATAGAGGGCTGCTGTGTTCATAGTTCTTATTGTGGAAATAGCTCCTCTCTTACTACTATTTGTTTGTTATTGATAATGTCTGATTAGTATAGTTTTATTTTGATTCAATTCATGACATTATTTTTTATTACTAGTAATTTGAGGTAAATATTATTATTTTGTCTAGCTTATTTTGTTTTTTGTTTTTGTTTCGGCTTTGTAAATTGGGTAGCACTGGGCACCAGAGATTATATAGAGATGAATGCAGGTGGAGGACCAGAATGCACCTGGGTGGGCACATGGTTATTTACCAGTGCAAGAGAGGCACGCAGGAATCAAAATTTGTTTGTTTTATTGTTTTGCTTGCTTGTTTTTGGGAAAATAAATCATGAAGAAGAAAATAAGAGCTTTGACTGGACATTATGACTTGCCTGCGTACGATTCACCCCCATGGTGCCAAAGTGGTCCTTTTTGATTTTGATCAAGGACGCTTGTGGGTAAAAACGACAAAATATTTAATCGGAAGTGCCTTTCGTTTACACGGTGACAGCGTTTTTGAGGCTTAAAAAAGCAAAAATCTGAAACCACCCTCCAGAATGGAAAAGTTGAAAACGCTCCGCCGCAGCGTTTCCGTGTACGCTGGCAAAACGCAAAACTCTGCTCAGATCTGCTCACGTCGCGTACGCGTCAACATCACATACATGCGCCAGTACAGGGAAATAAACAAACATGTCGGATTATTTCCATGCATCGGACCTTCAAGCTGTTCTGGCAGCTCTAATAAACGTACAGGAGTCTTTGCACGAAATGTAAAGGATATGTACATATAGTATTACTGAACAGAGAAGGATCTGTAATTACCTCTATCTTTTTTATTTGTGTGATAGTGTATCACAGCACCACCAAGCCGCCTGGCATGCATACCCAGTCGAATTCCACACACTTTAGCGTCACCGTATTCACGCAGATTTCTTCCCGAAAACTTTTGTCTAAACGTGGAATAAAAAGTGAAGACGCGACGCTACTTTTGCGTCTTCTGTTCAGACCGTCATCGTGCAAACGTAGCCCAAGTTTATTTTTTGACAAACAGCCACTACAATCATTACTATTCATATTTCTAATTAGTTACCATGTTCAGTGAATTTTACTGATTAATTGAAAGGATGAAAAATGTCTACCTGGACTTCGATTATTATTGCATTAGTATTAGTAATAATATCATTACATCTATACAATTGGTGTGGGGTTTTTTTACGTAATGCTGGTCCAGAGAATGAATGGAGGTGAATGGGCCTGAGCCGGTTACTACTATTTTAAGGCTCACAATAACCTCTCACAAAGAAATAGTATGGGTATATCATACATTTCCTGAATCCTCAAAGTCCATTTAGTATTGAGATTGTTGGCTTTTGGGTCCATGATATCCCTTGATCCCACAGGGATAAAAGAAACTATATAGTTTAGGCGAAAATTGTAGGAAAATGTGTGTAATTTATGGTTTAAAAAGGTCATGTGACCTCTGTGTTTATATAACCATGGTCCCCTTTACAATGATACCAAACACTCATATATAGAATATTAACAAATAGGAAATTGATAGCCATTTCTAACTTTGGGCAATTAATCAATAATTATGCTAATCAATCAATAATTATGACTAAATTGTAACTTTTACAGCTGGGCAACTGGCAGAAATGGATTCAGCACTAAAAAATCATACAGAAACAATGCATAAAGTGCTTTTCCTCAAAAATGCCTACCATGTTATTTTCTAAGGGACTTTTTATATTTTTGGTCCTGACTATTATGGACATTTTATTTCTTCTGAATATGTGGCTGTTCAGGTTAACTCATATTCTTAGGCTATATTTCTAAACATCTACAGGCCACCTAAATACGATATGGACCTTTTGGATGACTGAGATACTGTCTCTTATATGCACTGACTTTAATTTTGTGTTAATTGTTGGTGACTTTAACACCCGGCAAACCTGAGGACAGATGGACTAAAGAACTGTAATGTGTCCTTGATAACTTTGGACTCCCTCAGCATGTGATGCAGCCCACACACAACAGGGACCACATCCTAGTGTAGCAGGATAAACGTTTTGTCTTGTTTTCCCCCTCACTCTTTTTGATTATATTTGGTTACTATGGTTTCCATTCCTCATTTCTGCTACGCATTGAGGTGGGCCGCTACAAAAGCGGTAGTCCACCCACCAGTTCTTTCTCTGCGCTCCCATCGTCGCCTGCGTCACTTCCGGGTCAGAGGTTGTGTGCCCAACAGGTATGGCCGCACGCTGCTCCACCTCACTGGTCATTTTATATGATTATTATGCTCAAGGCATTTGTGTTGTGTTGTGTGCTGCTCCATGCTTCCTTTGTGTGCTGCTGTGATTATTTGGCGGTGGTAAGTGTCATCTCTCTCTGCATTGTGGTTGGTGCTACAAGGTGCTCATGCTAGTGTGGTCACAGGTAAATGCTAGCGGCTGCCTGGAGTCCTTTTTCCCTCCCTCCTCTCGTGAGTGCGTGAGTGTCTGTTGCTACTAAAAAGTTATGTATATTGTAACATGGAACCTCGTCAATTTTAACGTACTTAGCCAATGCTAATGGTGTTTTTCTTGAGTAGGTGTACTGTAACCACCTCATTGGGCAGCTAGTGCTTTATTTTCACTGCGTTCGCTGTTCGTTTCTGCTGCTGCTGCGTGTCTTTACGGCAGCCGTCAGAGGTTTTACCACCCCTTCGTTTTGTGAAGGACGATTGTTCTGTCACACGCTGCGGGTCAGGCACAATTATTTTTTACCGGGGACTGCTTATGTTGAGTGGATGAGTGTATGAACGTGTGGGTCCCATTTTATTATTTTTGAGTATGTGATTGAGTTCATCCTGGATTTTGTTTACGTAACTCTATTTTGTTAATTAACAGGCTATATGCACACAGTTGTGCTGACGTAGTTCCGGTAAAATCTCAGCTACTCCACTTCCGCTCTACTTCCGCTATCCGTGCTGTTGATAGGCTTTTTGGTGGAATGGCAACATCGTTTCAGAAACGCAAATATAAATGTCAACTAACCCTAACCCTAACTACAGACAGCACAACAGCTGAACATTGTTGTGTGCCTCTGTGCCAAGCCTCCAGTCTTCATACGTCATTATTGTAGACACTGATACACTGTTTAAAGCTAGGGTTTACAATCCTGGAGAGCTAGCAAGAGAGCTAGCAAGATTTGAAAGTGGCACCTCATCTAAGTTCCACCCCCCCCTCCATCCTGTCAGTGCTCCGTCCAAAGCCACTCCCCTACAAACTTGAACGCGCATCCGGCAGTGGGACTCAGCAGGGAGAAGGAGATGCCGGAGCACGACACAGCAATTCAGCTGAATGTAGCACGGAGCAGACAGGAAGTCAAGCGCCGAAATAACAAACTACATCCGGTTAATTTTCAAAATAAAACACTCCGTGTTGACACCAGCACCCATCGTGTGGCCAGCTGTCTACTGTACTGCGCCGTTGCGGACTCAAACCGCAACCGGTGGGGATTGCCAGAAGGCGGAGCAAAATCGGATCGGAGCCGCAACACAGCGGACCCCTGTCCAGTGGAAAACGGGCCGACTCATTAGCCATTCTCATTGCTAAAAACAACACACAAAGAAGTAGTGGTGGTTAATCAGCCCAATTTCCCGATTCGATTCGATTCCGATTATTGAAGTCTCGATTCGATTACAAATCGCTTTTCGATTATTAACGATTATCGATTCGATTTTCATCAGTCAGCTGCTGAATTATCTTACTTCTCTTTTGAGTAACACCTCACTACACCTTCAATATTGTATAGTGTAACTGTAATATCCAAATTATTATTTTTTAATTTGTTTAAATGTAGTTTTCCACTGTTAAAAGAAAGTTGCCAAGCTCAGCAGCCAGACTCATGTTAGAAGCATTGTTGGTAACGAGAACCAGGTCATGTTTCTCTATTCCCCACTGGTCTGCCATTGCTTTAAGAAACTCACACATATTTGCGCTTGTGTGGCTATCATCCATAGCTTTCGTCTGATTATTACACATTAAATTTCCAAAAATCGATTTAAAATATATGTATATATATATATATATATATATATATATATATATATATATATATATATATATTTTAAATCGATTTTTGTAAATTTAATAATCGACTCATGATCGTCAATATTATTATAGCGATTAATCAATAATCGATTTTTTTCACCACCCCTACAAAGAAGCTAACGTTAGCATTGGGCTAATACGCTAATACGTAGCCAAGTTGGCAAACCTCACATATTTCATGAAAATAACAAAACCCCTGAAACGAAAAAAAATAATTACCTGTCCAGCAGAAAGAGAGCAACCGCTGCATCACTTTTCAAGCCCTTCACATGCCCCAGTTGTGTCCACTGCTCAAACGCGACTCGGTCCGACTTTTTTCTTTATCCAGAGCCTTTTTTGTTGCAGCCTTTTCAGCCTCAGGCTTTCTTTTCCTTGCCTTTTTCGCGGGGTGAGCTGTTACAAGTAATGCTGGCTGCATTTTCTCAGCCATTGTAACCAAATGAACGTCTTCTTCTGCATCTCCGTATTTCTGCAGAGGAGTGTGCTGAATATTTCCGGCATCAGTGAAACGTAACATGTGCAAGCGCGGAGGAGGGAGGGACGGAACGAGACATGAAGGCATCTGACCAATCCGTGCTATTCGGGCCGGATAGCACGGATTGGTCAGCTTTTTCTCAGTCCTGCAGCTGCTACAGAGGTTCAATTATTTTTGTTCCTTTTTCTGAATACATAATGTATTGACTACTCTTAGGATAGCAGGATCATTTCACCCAGTATAACAAAATGTGTTTCTGAACAACATTACAGACTCTAGCTTTAAATGGTAACATCTTAATTGTTTTTCTATAGGTTCGCATCCTATGAGCTCCTCATGCGCTTCTGGGCACAAGTATAGCTTGCACTGCCCTATATGGTCAGTGTAACACAAGCACAGAGAGGTAGCTTCACAGAGCCAGCTTCCACTGCAGTAAGTTATAATAATATTATTATTATTGTTGTTGTTGTTGTTGTTGTTGTCATTATTGCTGTTGTTGTTATTAACATTGTTAGTATTATTATTATTATTATTGACGCACCACAGAGCATCACAGGAAGTCATTCCTGCCTATGGCCATGAAACTTTTTAACTCCTTGTTGTGATTGCCAGACACTCTGACAATAAGTTGCAATAAGTTGAGAGAAGCATAATGTAATTTTAAATTTTCTTTCAAACAGACTCATTCCCTGCAGCCCATTGATGAGATGCTCATGTTTCTGAACTATCTTACACTGGGTACAAAACAGCGTGACCTTGCCGACCGATATTGAGTCCACCAGTCCACAGTCAGTCGCATAATAACAACTTTGAGCAACTTTCTGTACACTCTACTTGGGGCAGTGAGGATCTGGATACCAGAGGAGAAAATCAGGGAATATTTGCCTACAGAGTTCAAGGACTATGCAGACACTACAGTCATCCTGGATTGCACGGAGCTGAGGTGCCAATGCCCATCATCACCTCTTCTCCAAAGTGAAGTGTTCTCTGCATACAAGTCTCACTGTACTCTAAAAGGTCTGCTTGGGATTGCTCCTCATGGGGCGGTCACATTCATCTCACCACTATATGCTGGATCTATTAGCGACAAACAGATAACACGAGAGTCCGGAATTCTCTCCCTATTGAGACTTGGGATGGCCATCATGGTTGACCGGGGCTTTCTTGTTGATGAATTTGTGCCATGTAAAATCTGTAGGCCAGCATTTCTCTCTGGTAGATCCCAGATGTCTGCCTGCGAGGTCAGGGAGACCCAGGCCACTGCACGACTCAGGGTACACGTGGAACGCCTCATACGCCGAGTGAAGGTACACAAGTTCTTTGACACAGAGATTCCACTCCAGCTTTTTGGCAGCATTTATCAGCTGTATACCGTTGATTGTCTCCTGACAAACTATGAAAACTGAGCCTCTTGTAAAGGCTTGAGCAAAGAAGTAGCTCATTTGAAGATGGCACCACCCATCCTGTAAATCATCCTGCAATTATCTATGTATACTGAAATCTGTTTTATAGTGTTAATTATTTAATATTGGTTTATTGAAATACATTCACATTGTTCAATAGTATTGAAATTAGTTGTATATTGTCTTGAGAATAAAATGTTAATCTTATAAATGGAAAAATGTGTATATGCTTGCAGTGCATGAAATATGTTTGTATTGTTCAAGTCATTTAATATTTTTATTGAAATACATTCACTTTGTTCAATTTAACTGGTACTCAGATTTTTTTTTTTTTTATGAATTTTTTATTGAACATTTTGCTAATATACAGCAGTGATTAACACACACAATATATACAGGTATATTTGATGGTATGAAATGAGAAGATTATTTTGCATAATGTATGTTGAAAACAACAGTCGACTTAACCTAAATCGAGTGGCTTTTATGACTGAACCTAAAAAACTGAACCCTTATCCCTTCCCACACAAAACTAGAAGGAAAAAGAATAAGTAAATAAACACAACAAAATGGAATAAATAAATAAATGAATACATAAATAAATGAACAATAACAAATTGAAAAAATAAATAAAATGGTTAAATTAATTAAAGGAAGGGGGGGCATCTAGTCACTATCCGGGTGAATAGTAGTTCTATCCAAGTATTCTATGAAGGGCTGCCAGGTTTTATTGAAAGCCTCACCGGAACCGCAAGTGAGTATCTAACCTCCTCAAGTTTAATGTGAGTTAGGACCTCCCTAAGCCAGCTATTGTGTGAAGGGGGAAGAGCGTGTTTCCACTTAAGCAAAATGAGGCGTCTGGCCAATAGAGTTGTAAAGGCCAATACCTGCTGTTTTGTCTTAGGAAGGTTAGTTGTTGTAAGTGGAGGGGAACCAAACAGCATTGTGCAGGGGTCAGGGCTAAGATCCACGTTGAGCACCATTGCAAGAGTATCAAAAATTTGGCGTCATTTGAAGTCATTTAAGTTCGGGCAGGACCAAAACATATGTGTGTGGTTAGCCGGTGATTGTTTACACCTATTGCAACTGTCACTGGTGCCTGGGTAAATCCTCGCCAACCGGGCGTTTGTGTAGCGCACTCTGAAGAGAACCTTACACTGTAATAGGCAGTGCCTAGCGCACAAGGATTTGAAGAATTTGGTCCCATCGGCTGTCCGATATTAGTACTCCAATCTCCTCCTCCCAGGTTCGCTTCAGGCAGGTCATTTGGTCAGCGTTACGGGAGTCAATGGAGTTATAAATTACAGAGATGGAGCGCCTTTGGGCTGGGTCGAGGGCGAGCAGGGAGTCAATCAGAGATCCAGGTGGATGGTTGGGGAAGTGAGGATAGGCAGTTTGGACAAAATGCCTGGCTTGAAGAAAACGGAAAAAGTGAGAGTGAGGCAATTCGAGCCTAGCTGCAAGTTCTGTAAAGTCTGTAAAAATATTTTCTTTATAAAGGTCCTTGACATGAAGCAGGCCCTTGTTTCTCCAAATATTAAAAGTAGGGTCTGACATGGAGGGTGGAAATAGATGGTTTTTAACAATCGGGGCTAACGTTGATGGCTCCTTCAAGCCATAATGTTTATGGAACTGAATCCAAATTTTCAACGAGTTGGTAACGACAGGGTTCTGGGAGACATTGTGAGTCTTAAGAGGGAGTCGCGCAGTAAGGAGTGACTGTAATGAAAACTTTGAGGACCGTAGTTCTATTTGAGCCCACGAAGGGCCCGTATCTGCCCCTCTGTCAAGCCAATGATAAAGTTTGTTAATGTTGCATGCACAGTAATATTGGTACTCAGATTTTATTTGGTCACCCACCTGTCAGTTCTGCTCATTTACCTTTATATAACAATCACTTTAGTTTATACAAGACACAACTTTCCAATGCTACTCATTTCTTTCTTAGTGAGAACAATTAAATGAAGGATGAAGAAGCAGAGGGAGTTAGCAGATAATTACAATTATTATGATTACAATAAGTTATTTCAAATCAAACATCCAAAAAGATGCAAACAGCATTCATAACAACAAATATAAGATATTACAGATAAATATTTAATATCCACAAATTAAAATTATATACACTACCACTGACTATCCCTGTAAAAAATTAAGCTGAGTAAGGCAGCGTGCAGGCCAGTTCTCTTCTGCAGGGAAGCATAGAGATAAAAAAATAAATAAACGGTCTGTTTTCTCCTTGATTGTTGCTGTGATTTACTTGTCTCTGGGAATCCTCTGAATGAACATGTCTTCCTGTGTGTAGACAACAAAGTCACACCATTCAAGGTCAGAAATCAACAGCTGGCCCTGTATCTGCCAAAAGTATGCATGGGACTTTCTTAGTGTATGTGTGCCCTCACTGATCATAATGTATGAGCAGTCCACATAACTCAAAACATTTGGGCCTTTAATTTCTACAAGGACAAACTCTGGCTGCTCCTTGGAATCTAACACTATGCCATCAGGTGATGACCCCATCCAAGCTGCGTGGCTGGGTCTCAGAAGCCTCTGCCAGATTTTCAGCTTTCTGAATTTGGTGGAGGTGATGCACAACCGCCTTAGTTGATGCCACTCTGCACAGGAACTCTGCTTTATTGTGCTGTTCTCAACTTTGTGAGCTGTCTCGAATCATATTGCCATGGACATCATGTGGAGCTGCTGATGCTCAGAGTAGACAAAGGAACAGGTAGAGGGTCTCAGCCTGTAATCAGAGAGTGGCAGCTGTGGGGGAGAAGGGGCATCTGAGTGTGGACGGGTGTTTGGCACCATCTTAGTTGGCAAGTGATAGGACAACACACGTCCTTGTTGCACTTTACCAAACTTGGAGTCATCCAGTGGCACATTATTGGTTATGGCCATAGTTGTTATGAGAGGAGCCACATTACTAGGAAGGTCACCGTAGACGTCATCCACCCTGAGCGTGGAAAGTTCAGGCAGAGCTGAACTGACTCCCTCATACAAGTTGCTCCTATGAAAAAAGACAAAAAAGAAAAAACAAACCGACGAACTGATTGTTTGCATAAAGTAAGCTAAAGCATGAGTTCAAATGAAACAGCTATGATTAAATAAATATCTTATTTTGGTTTAGTTAGATTAGTAGAAAGACTTTATTTGTTTGAAACTGAGATTGACAATGGCATTAGTGAGTGTGCATATAGCCTATTGACAGTTGTTTTGTAAACTAGGTAATTGAGTCCAACCCCCTGGGTCCGCCTGCCAGATGGAGAAACAAAACAGAGAGGCTTGGCTGTCTCTCACTCTCTTGTCCCTCACTCTTCTGCACTCATATTAATTTAACTCTATTCTTTTTAAATCACTCTTCTTTTTCATGTATAATCTCTTTACTTTCTTTTTATTTTTGCGACAAGCTCTTAAGACAAGCAATTTCCGCAAATATCAACCATGTGTTGAAACTTATTTTTATATTTGTGGTATTGAATCACTGCTTTAAGTGCTTCAACTTTTATCAAATCTCTAACAGAACAAACTTCTGTTCCTTTTTGATCTTGTTTTTATTGTCAAGTATCACAGCTGTTGGTTCACATACAGAATGCATTTTATATCACGATTACATTCTGAACCATCAGGGTAAATTGAAACAGATAAGGAAATTACTTTTTTTATAGCTCATCCCCAGTGCTAGCTTGTCCTATAGGTAGAAGAATCTTATCAACAACTCCATTCCCAATTTTTCATTACAGTATGTAGTTTGAAAGTGCAAGTATGATTTCTTCTGACTACTTCAAAGGTGTAAAAGTACTAAACTCATTGAAGTTCTGCGCTTACAATTTAGATTCTTTGTTTAGAAAAATCTGATAGAAATATACTCTGTAATGCATGACATCGTAAAAAATCTTAAATACTTTACAACACTACAGTTCCTCTAACTTCTGTTTAGCCTTTTACCCCCTTGTCACTCTTTCTTTTGGTTTTACAGCCCAGACCATTACTATTTCATTGATAGGAGTGTACCATTCAGAAGAGCCTCAAGAGACTGCATCCCCCTCAACTGAGTCTTGGTTGCCTCTAACTCTTTCCTTAAGGTCATGATCCCCTCCTCCTTTTCTCTCAGTTTTGCTTGCAGAAGTTGTTCAGTGCTGGGCGCCTTAATAACATGAAAGTTAACAAACATTTTTATTGATAAGTGCTAATAAATGGTAACAATAAGCCGGTGTTGTCAGTATATTTACCTGTTGCTTTTCTGCGTTTTGTTTTTGAATTAGTTTGGACACAAGGTCAGTGCTTGGTGAAGTCTTTTTTTTTTTTTTTTGGCGGGTGGTTCCTGCACAGAAATGAAAAAAGATTTTCAAAATAATTGCAATTAGTGATATAAGCCTTATATACATGTTTTTTTTTTTAAACAAATGTTCGGGGGTAGAATAGCTGACCTTCGGAATATGGGCAGTTTTCTCTTGCCTATATCGTTCTGGTGTCATCACTGGTCTCTTTTGCCCAAAGGACACATTTTTACCGAGAAGACTATCCCGGTGTCTGATCAAATCTTCATCCAGTCTTGAATCTACACAGGAAAAGGCAGACAGGAATTAAGGGGAAAATATTTATTATTATATAGTACACCCTCAATAACACTTTATTGACTGTTACTGAGGGTGTATTTACTATATTTGATCTGATTTCAAGCAAGAGAGCAAGAATGAGCAAGAGAGATAAGGGGTGGGAGCAATGACATCTTGTTATGATCTTCAATCATTTCATTTTCATTTCAATAATACATTCTGTGCACAAAGACAATTCAATCTGTTTGGACTGTGAATCTCCTCATTTTCATAGGAGATTCTTATTTGATCAGTGTCTTCAAAAAAAAACTAATATTTTTTTGGGACCTAAGCAGAACAAAAAAAAACTACTTAAATAATCTGAGCTCTCTCTCGCCACATTTCATTCATGACAATGACTGAATGATGATAATATAACTTTATACACTGCCTATTGCCTATTGGCAACCATCAGACTTCAATTTATCTTCATGGCACTTATTAGCATTGTTTTCTCCTGACTGGATCCTTGCTTGAGTTGTATTAGCCCTGACATTTGATAATTTCTAAACTAAACATAAATTATACCTTTAAACATCACAGACATATTTTCACAAGTCTTTTTGGGAAGTCCAATCAAGCTTAAAGCCTCTACAAAATAAAAGTCTCCTGTCTCTTCTGGTTGTAATGACCTTATATCATCTGCTGCTATCCGATCTGCTAAGAATACTGCACAGCTGTATCTAAGAAATTGATACAGCATTTACAATCTCCTCCTCCTCCTCCTCCTCCTCCAGTATAGATTAGTTGTTTAGCATATAATCACTTTAAACAGGGTATTGCAAAGTAGTAAATATAACTATTTATGCAAAGTAAATATACCAAAAAGTCACAATGCTCTGGGAAAAAAACAAAAAACAAACCCCAGGCCAGTTCACCCACCACACCTGTCAGTATGCTGTTCCTCTCTCTATAGCCTGTGTTTGGCTGTACTTTGTATAAAAGGAGTTCAATATATAAAAGATCTAACCTCCATCTGAATACAGATCATGTGGCGCTGCTCAGCTGTAGCAGTGTGTTTCATAACGTCAAAAATCGGCACAAGCCAAGAAAATAACGACTGTTCACGAGTCCAAAAACACAAGTCCCACTCAAGCCTGAAGTAACTGTGTGTGCGACTTAAGTGCAACTCGAACTCGGCCATTGGGTTTAGAAAGATGTCAAAGTCACTGAGATTGCATCCTCCTTTTAGTAAGGGGAGATTGTGTGGAACCTACCGTGGTTCTTGGTGTCCTCGTCAACCTGGCGAAGGAGGTTATCGAGTTTGCCCAAAGCCTTTCGCAAATATTGGCAATGCTGGGCCATCTCTCTCACAGTGATAAGCCTCTCCTCTTCCATTCGCCTAACTAGCATGACTTGGTCAAAAACTCGCCTCTTCAAGCGTAGACTCACCACTGTTTTGGAAAAGAGAACAGATATGAAACCATCAAAGCATTTTACTACGTACAACAGTTCAGTCAGACAACTCTGGAATGAGAACAAATCATTCATTGAGCGCAAGCATGGCAAGCTGAAGCACAGCATAGGTATCCTTGAGCATGGCTGCCGCAGGTTTGGTGTCAGGCTCTGTCTCAGTAATTTGTTCCCTGAATGATCTGCTTTGGCAGACATTACAGGCAATTAAGCAGACCCCCGCAGGGATTCAGAGACAGAGCCCGCAGGTGGATGCTGGGCAGGAGGTGGGTTTGCAAAACCTCATGGGCGGCAGCGAGATGTAAACAGTAGCAGCAGAGCAGCGGCAGCATAGCCAGGGATGAGCAGGTGAGCTGGGGGATTTAAATAACCCGCTTCTATTTGGATGAGGAGAGCAGGTGACTGATCAGCTGAGCAGGATGGGTGCAGCTTGACTTGTCTGCCTGAACTAGCTTTGCATTATTTTAATTTTATGAATTTCAAAATCACAAAAAACACTTGCTTACCATCTCCTTGCGCATCCCAAGGCAGAATGACATTCTCCGAGAGACAGCACACTGCTTCGGTGTCAATTTTTTGCACAAATGCAGTTTCAGCGTTGTAGTGCATGATTTTTCTTGACCTCAGCTAGCCTCCTCCTTTTTTTTCGTTGCCTCGTTTTGTTGCTGTCTGTGTGATTAAAAGAAATATTAGGAAAAGAACAAAAAAGCATAAGCTGTTGAGTGATGTAATACATATCATTTTGTCGATAGAGCTCATTTTCTCTTTTTCTTAGGGAATAGATGATGTCCTCTATCTCCCTCTGGAGCTCCTCCTGGCTACTGCCAACACTACTTGTAGGTCTCTCTTGAAAAATAGAAACAAGGCAAGATGTAAAATGTCATGTAGTCAAATATCTGACACACCACCACCAACAACATTACACACCAGAGGCCGCCCACTGCTTTACATCCTCCACCCACTGCTCTGTGTCCTCCAGAGATATGGTCAGCTCCTGTTGGAGTTGTTGGAGGTTGGTTCCTTCAACATCTGCTCTCTGTGTGGCCTAGAGATGAATACAAGAGAGGTGTAATCTCTCAACATACAGCTGTTAACAATTAATTGACAATAAATCAAAGTAATAAACAACCATTACTTACAAACAAAAATGTATTCCTATGTGGTCATTGGTGATCTACCCAACCCCTCCATTATTATTTTTGGTTAGATATATTAGGGCTGTTAGATTTTGACCAAAAATAAAATCTATATTTTCTTCTCTGAAAAAAGATTTCCGATAACAATTTTTTTGGCAAATGACAAACTATTTTTTGTGTGCTGTGTCTTTTGATATGACGACCCCGCCCACCCAAGCTGAAGTACTCCGCTGTAATGGGAAAAGACCTAAACCGAGTTCAGTAGAACAGAGCTGTAACTGTGTAGTGGAAAAGGGCCACAAGTCTTTCTGGCAACAAAGTCCTCATTGCGCCTTGGGAAACGTTAACATGTTTGTTTAAAGCGTGTGGGGAGAGCATGATGGGCGGAAGGAGGCGGAAGTCACTACGGTACCCCAGCGCAGGCCAGATAGATGAATGGGGGCTGTACTGTATACCCTAGTTAAATTTAAAAAGTATTTCTCACATTTTTAACATGGTCCTAACTAAATAATTGTGATTATGATTTAAAATCAAACAGGCCTATTAGAACACCTGACAAGCACCAGGAAAAAAGTGAAAGAGAGGAAGATTGAATGAAACAAAGAGCCACAGATGGGAATCAGACCAAGGGCTGTTGCTGAGGATTCAGCCTCAGTACTTGGGTTTCACACTCTGCATAAATGGTGCCCTATTTCAACATACAACATAGACCCACAGACTTCTTACTTTGGCAAATCTCTTGGCCAGTGTCTTGTGGAGACTCTCATGTTTCCGATTGTTCCATGCCATGGCAAGGACTGTAATCATGTCAGCTCTGCCTGCAAAAAACAAACAAAAAACCTCCCAGAAATTATGCAAACGTAAAATTAAAATACATTTTATCATGTGATGCTATTTCCAAGCATATATTTTGCTTTTACCAACCTGACTTGGTCATATATTTGGTGGTGAGAGCTGCTCTTGACAGGAAGCTGTTGACTTGTTCGACTTCCTCACCAATTGTGTTTCCTGCGCCCTCCTGGTTTCTCGCTCCCCACCTCACCTATTCCAAAAACAGACAATAAGATTAAGACATTTGTATTAGAGTCATGCCTTCATATCCAACCTATTTGGTTAAGTTCCTAGTATGTTTGCTTGGTTAATGTGGTTCATTGGAGATGCCAACTGAGCTCTAGTACAGATTAAAAGACCCACATTGAGACGAGATGGTTATCTTGGTCTTATACCAAATTGACTCTGATCTGGTTCATACTGCAAACGCACCTCTCCAGACTTCAAGAACATGTGAGCATGTTAGTGCTATTGTTCATGCTTAATATTTCTTTTCCTCAGTCATCTGGGGGCAGCATGCCTTCTTATGCAAAGTGTAAAACAGTGTAGGATTTTCTCAAAGTACATTCAGCATTATCATGCTATACTGTAATCATCATGGTTATGAGCAAATGACAACTGTGCCTTTGACATAGGTTAGCAATGTCTCCGTCAGAGACGTATAAACTAGTATACAAGGCAAGGCCTTGTTCCTGTGTTTACTTTCTTGCTCCTGGACACACCTGACCTACACACGGGCATGATGTGCACACAGAACAGCACTTTAAAAGCATGTAGTGTATATCTCTGGTCCTACAGGAAACTTAATAAATGCATAACATGATTACATATAAAAATCAAAATTATTTCATGGATGTGAACAAACATATCTGAGCTTGAAGAGATAAAAATTAAGCTACAGTATATTTCTAGTGGAAGAGAAGAGGTTCGAGACCTAAAAGCAGTGTTGTGATACAAACATTTAACTTGCCACTGTACCTCACATTTGCCAGTGTGAGCCTTGGCATGCATTACTGAGAGAAATGGCTTCATGTCTACAAGAGGCTGGAGCTCTGGCAACATCTCTGCCATTTTTGTCAGGTATGGCCAATATCTGCAATAGGAAAAAACAACACAGCATTTGAGGTTCATAATGGTAAGGACACAATGCAGGACTTGGGGTGAAAAGGTTGGTATTGGTAGTGTTTTCAACTTGAATCTGTGTGTTCATACGTCTGATGAAATTTTTTTTCACCACTAAATGAGTGTGGTCTGACCAGTGTAACAGAGCTTTGATAACCCATGCAAGAACTCAGTAGTAATGGCCACACTTGTGGAAAATATAGAGTTATGACGAGGCAACGGCTGTGACTACCTGCAAGTGATGTCCATACAAAAGAACGTCGCGTTTGCCTTTTCAGATAATTCTTTCTGCATGAACAGAGGATATGCATATATTTCCCCACGGTAGTGGTTCAGGCCTTGTAGCAACGTTTCATGGCGGCACACAGCGATTTCGAGCCCCTCCTCATCCACCTTTGCCCGTGATTTGCAGGATGTTTCTCTGGCTGCCGTAAATGTTGCCGGCCCACAAACATCATGACCAGTTCTCTGAAATTAGATACAATGTGTTACACGTAGTACTGGGACAAAAAGTAAAGAAGAAGTAGAAGTAGAGTTAAAAACATCCTTACAACTGTCATCAGGCTTCGGATTTTGTCAACAAAGGCTGACACCTTAACATCCTCTGCAATAAAGAGTCCATCAAAGAGAGATGGTTCATCTGTCCTGGTACATTAGAAAAAAAAGTGTTTGACAACATAATCACACATCCACAAACGTTATTACATATTATCTCTAGAATTTGTGAAAATGCCTATCACATGAAGAGTTAAATGTATTGGCAGTGAGGTCCAGTATAGTCAATAGGTCAATTACTAAAATGAGAAAGTGATTCTACTAACCCTTTGGACTTCTTATAGCGATACTGTTTCCTGTTCCCATCTGCAGATACGGCCAGCATGTCTGGTGTGCATGCTGGACACACAAATGGCTCGACCTGGCACAGTTCACCCTTCTTAAAATTGCAGAAATTAAATTCCTGAAAGGCTCTGTGGAAGGAATCACCACAAATACCACCCATCTGGAGAGAAGGATAGCAGTATTCTGGTTAATACAAGACTTATATATTAAAAAATTGGAAAGAAACACAGATGCACAGACATCAGAGCAACAGCACAGACGATTACAGATTTATTCATAAACAGAGGTCTTACCCGTCCTGTGCTTTGGGATCTATGCTCAAGCATTCTCAGGAATGCTTGTTGGGACAATGCTGGGCTAGCCAACTTCATCTCCTCAAAAGATGTGAAGACATCAAACTTAAAAAGGGGTTGGCAGTTGGTGGTTGCTGGCCAGTATCGACATCCAAGCAGGTCATTTAACCCTGGCGTCCACTTGTAGTTGCAAAGTGGGCAACACACAACAGGCAGGCACAAGTTGTACGGGCCTGAAAACAAAATTACATTTACTGTTTGAACAGTATCTGTACAACACAGGACAAAAGGATAATGGTAAGATATGTAGAGGAAGTGACGACGCACCATTGATAGTCATCAAGACAGTGTGTTTGCCAGGGACAATCTCGAAGTCTTGGTCTGTGCCACAGGAGCAGACTTGCAGTGGTGGAGGAATCGGAAGCACGCAAACTGCAGTAAAGAAAATGACCGAAATTAAAAATAATAATGTCTGTATTAGTCATATATAGTCAAAACAGTCAAATGAAAAAGCAAAAAAACAGTTAAAGCAAACTTTATCTTATCTACTAAAATCTTTTAACATACGTTGTTCAGCAAGTTGATGTTGTCCACTTTGGTCGATCACCACTGAGGATGTCGGAGGAATAGGTTTGAAAAAACCATAAATCATGACTTCTCGTCATGTAACACGTGTTTTTTGTGGACCTTGAGGTCACAAGCAGGACAGAGAAACTGAGTTCCTGAGGGAACACAGTCCAGGCAACGGACCACAGCATCTGCAGTCTTGCATTGCTGACAGCAATGCTTTTTAACAGTTTCTGCAGCCAATATGCCGTTCAAGAGCTCTGGCACTGCAGCTCTGAACCTTTTTTGTGATTTCGACTGTCTTTGGGTCCATGCAGATGTGGTGGGTGTCTCTTCCACTTCAGTTGAGGCAGGGACAGAGACCGAGGACAACAGGTCTCTCAACATCTGAATACGTTGGTCTAAATGAACATAACATACATGTGTTTCAATAAAATAAAAAGTGATTTTCTGCATTGCTTTGTCACTCCATATGCATCAGACATATGGGCACTACAGTGTACATCAGTACAGTAGTAGTAGTAGTACAATATTCAGATAACTATATTTTACATTTTAAAAATGAAAGAGTAATGTTGACTATGTAAGATGTCATAATTCAATATGCATACCGAGATTTGGGACCTCTTGAGGAATTTCATCCGCGTGTTCCTCAACTCTTGGGAGCTCCCAAGAGCTGGAAGGTTTAACTGTAAACACAAAATGTAATGTGCGATGTAAGAACTCTAACTGCTGACCAACAGCATTAAAAACTGTGAATAACAGCATAACTAATATGTTATAATGTTACACTTTAATCACCCGATCGAGATCGATTCTTCCTCACACGTTGCGGTATGATATTACCATCCCGACTCAAAAAGACTCAAAAAAAATAAATAAATAATGCTTACTTTGATTAAGGAAGTATTCGAATTGAGACACATCAACACACACACCTATTATAATGAAAGAGAAACAATGCAGGAACATTTTACCATTACTGCTTTTGCTGCCAACTTATCGGCCAAGGCTTTCCCCTTCTCCATCGCCTCTTTCAACGCCTCCATGACGGGGGGGAAGGAAGGACGGAAGGAAGGAAGTCAAGGAAAGTAAGTAAAGTAAAGACAGAGAGGGATGAAGTGAAACAACGAGAGACAAAGGAAAAGTAAGAAGATATTAGAGATATTAGTTCTTAAAAGAACTGTTGGTTATTAGTTCTTAAAAGAACTGTTTGTTTTAAATTTCTGCAATCAATGACAGGAGTCCAAAGGTGGAGTGATGTTCAAAGACCTGCAAGCAAACAAACAGACCAAAAGGACCTGGGATTAAATCATTTTCTTGTTACCACTGAAATAAATATTTAGCTACATAACAAGGCAGTTATGATAAAGTTCAAAATGAATTAGCTGTGTCTTCTTCAATATCACATCTCTGACATTAGGCTACACTAATGTTACAGGCTGGTCCCTGATCATTTGTGCGTCCTTTTTTACTTGTTAACCATGCATTATGATAGTAGCTTACTTTTGGCTTCTGAAACCAGCATAACCAATTCTGAAAGTCTCTGCAGTAACGTGCATCATTAGAATTAGCTTTCAGATGCAGAATGCCATGTTGTCCTAGAGCTCATAAGCTAACCTACTTTAGCTGAACTGTTTGCTAACAGCCGGACCTTTCAGGTAAAATCGCATACTTTGACAGGAATGAGTGACTAACTAAAGCGTAACTAAATGTAAACTGAACTAAGTAAGGTACATATTAATTGCCGATAAACGTGGCTAACTGTTAAAAAGGAAGATAATAAACAAATAAAATCACACACAGAGTAAGTGATCTACCAGAGCCACGACGTTCAGCGATATGGCAGGAACACGCCCACTCGGTGCATCTTATTTTCATTGGTCATTAAAGGTCAAAGGTTACACGATGGTAAAGTTAGCTAGAAGAATAGGTTTTCAAATTCTGTCTTCAAAACAAAGCATTGTCATGTTGTCACTGTCACTGAGCTTTTAATTTGTACACAACCGGAAATAACTTTACTTCGTACTGTCGCTAGCTTGCGAGTTGTATAGCAACGTCGGACTTTTTTTTTTAATAAGCTATATTTGGACAAATTGACCACATATCTAGCATCTACGTTGTTACTTTCTCGCATGAAATGTTTTAAAAACTTAATAAAGTGACATTAACGGCCGTAAAACGAAAAGTGGGGTCAACCTCGACATGAGGCGTGGATTGTGTGGGCTGCAGTTGCCGCTAGAGGTCGCTGGCTGGCTGCTAAACGTAACAGCCAGTCGTAATTTGTGTGCGTGCCATACGACAACTGTGGGCGTTTGGCAGAGGAGGACAGTCTGGATTTCAAGCAAGAGAGCAAGAATGAGCAAGAGAGATAAGGGGTGGGAGCAATGACATCTTGTTATGATCTTCAATCATTTCATTTTCATTTCAATAATACATTCTGTGCACAAAGACAATTCAATCTGTTTGGACTGTGAATCTCCTCATTTTCATAGGAGATTCTTATTTGATCAGTGTCTTCAAAAAAAAACTAATATTTTTTTGGGACCTAAGCAGAACAAAAAAAAACTACTTAAATAATCTGAGCTCTCTCTCGCCACATTTCATTCATGACAACGACTGAATGATGATAATATAACTTTATACACTGCCTATTGCCTATTGGCAACCATCAGACTTCAATTTATCTTCATGGCACTTATTAGCATTGTTTTCTCCTGACTGGATCCTTGCTTGAGTTGTATTAGCCCTGACATTTGATAATTTCTAAACTAAACATAAATTATACCTTTAAACATCACAGACATATGGCTATATTTTTTCTACTGCCAATTCACTGACTTCAGCATAAGGTTGTAACTTAAGCTAAAACTTGAACCTACAGCATTTTTATACTACACCTAGCACGGGTTAATTAAATATCTTATATGGTAACTGGCTTACATTTTTATAACTATAAACCTCCTTATATCATACAAGTTATTAATTTTGACTTACCAGCGAAATATTTTATACGGGCCAGGCATTGTTTTGGAGGAGCTTTGCCGTTGGGCCAGTTCACCATGACAATCTTGGAGAAATCCCAGTCATCATTATTAAGAGAAGAGTGGTCCTTCACATTGGAAATAAAGGAACAACGTCCATTGGGTCTCATTCATGAAACGTGAGCAGCACGGATTTGTGTGTAAACCCTGAGCAGCGCAAATTTACGTGCGATTTCCGCATTCATCAATCTTTTAGTAGTGCTGATTTTTTCGTAGCTACTCACAAAATCTACACCTGCTCCAGACTGTGTGTAGCTCTTGTGTAAATGTAGGAATAAACATAAATACTGCTTGTCACAGTTGAAAAATACAATTTTAATTCGTATTACTCTCTCTCATGTTCAAAATACGCTGATGCCTTTGAAACACGCAATATGCGACATATGACAAAATATTAAAAAATATAAAAAATATAACATTTTTCTACAGAAAATAAGTTGACAATTAAAGGTTTAAGATATAGATTAGATTTATTTAGAATGTGAACTACTTGTTTAAAACCACAGACAACACGTGCTTTATACATATCAATAAAAAATATTATTATAATGATAAAATCACACAAAAATGTAAACTATTGTCACGGCCAAAATAGTGCTCACCAGGTGTTGTCAATTTGAAATCTACCACAGTATAAAAAGGACTTCGGTTTTAGACAATGGTAACAATGGCTGAACTTGCACTTTTGCACGATTTGGCACAAGGTGCTATCTGGAGAGAGAGGAACTTCAGGGACCGGGCAGATTTGTTGGCTGAGAGTGATGAGTGGTTGATTAGTCGTTTCTGTCTACCGAGACCAATTCTGTTGTATTTATGCAACATTCTGGAGCCTAATCTGACGAGGCCAACTCAAAGAAGCCACGCCATCCCCGCACATTTGCAGGTACTCTCCGTGCTGGGATTCCTTGCCACAGGGACCTTCCAGCGGGAGATAGCAGATAGAGCTGGAATATCCCAGCCATCAATGAGCCGCATTTTGCCCACAGTACTTACCGGCATTAATAACTTAATGCCGGAGTACATTCAATTCCCCTATGGCGCACAAAGGCAACTAGTAAAGCAGGAGTTTTGCGCGCTGGCCAACATGCCCAATGTAATCGGTGCCATAGACTGCACACACGTACGCATTAAGGCTCCATCTGATGATGCATTTGCATACATAAACCGGAAAAACTTTCATTCCGTGAATGTGCAGCTGATATGTGATGCAAAGTGTGTGTTGCTCAACGTTGTGGCACGGTGGCCCGGCGGGACGCATTACAGCTTCGGGTTGGCACCCGTTTGGAGAATGGAGCTGTGAGAGACGGCTGGCTTATCGGTAAGAATATACTCACAAATGCATGTGATTTATATGTAGAGACTTATCTTTTTATATCCATAGGGGACCGGGGTTACCCTCTTACGCGGTGGCTAATGACACCCCTGACCAACCCACAGACACCACAGGAGCTGCGATATAATGAAGCCCACGCCGTCACAAGGGCCGTTATAGAGCGCACAAACGGGGTTCTCAAGGAAAGATGTCTGTGTCTGGATCAAAGAGGTGGCACCCTCCTCTATGCACCCGAAAAGGTGTGCAAAATCATAATGGCCTGCTGTGTACTGCACAACATTTCAATTAAGAGGGGACTTCCCATACCTAATGTCCCACATCCACCTGAGCGGCTGCCTCCAGAACCAGCTCGTGAGATCAGGAATGCGGCTGCTGTTCTGGTACGCCAGCGACTTATAGAGCGATTTTAAGGTAAATGTTGCTTGCACAAGTACTGCACAAGCTACCATTTACATTAAAAAAGCTACTCTGAACGTTTTATTTTGTTTCAAAAACGTATATATTCGTTTATCTATCCAACATCCCGCTTATTTTAGTTCATCAATTCATTTTAATACTGCCTTTGTTATTGCATTGCGTTATTTTCCACAGCTCCAAATGTTTTTACCCAGAATAACCAAACATCACACAGGGGGGACACTGAAAAAAAGTAAATTTTATTTTTTGGGGGGCAAAAGTGCCTGGCAGATTGCCTTAAGGCTGGTGTTGATGTATTGCAGGGTAGTGTTTATTTCTTCAACTGCCCTAACAATTGCCACTTGATTCCTCAGAACCTCCTCGGTTAGGACCGGGTCACCTCTCCGGCCTCGGCGTCTGGGTGAAGGAGCAGGAGCAGAAGGAGCAGCAGGTGGAGGACTGGTGCCGCGGGAAGAGCAGTCGCCGGCTGAAACAATTAAAAAAAAAAATCAATAAATATGCTTCGAAAAAAGAGAAAACATTTACATTGGCTACAGTCAAGAGTGGATTTATTTGAACTTGTAAAAACAGAACTTGTTTTAAAAAATTAAGTGGGCCTACTTTGAACACCACAAACCTAAATTTATTTATTTTTTATTAAATTTAAATGACCTAAATGCTGTAGGTTGTCTTCGAATCGAATAAAATCGAATAAAAGACACGCACATCTCATAAGGAAAGGGCAGACTTAGTCAAATGTATTGTCATGAAAAAAGGATGAAGGACTCGCAACACTGACTTCTTGCAAAAATAAATAATTTATTATACCGTGTTGTATTTCGAGCTGTGTGCTTTTCGTAAGACTTAAATGTTGTCTTTATTTGTTAAAAGTGTTAAGTAGCTATACATTCCAACAGACATCACTGATTTATTTAAAGTTTATCATTAGCACAAAATAGAATTTCTGGTTGCCTATTCATTCAATTTAGAGAGCACCTGACAAAGCACTGAGCTATAGATGGTTTTCAGAATGTATTGTGAACGAATGACACGTGTGACCTTACCTTCTGAATTTGATGGTTACTGGCTCAGCTCCAAAGGAGGCATGTCACTATCTCCTTCGGGGATTATGCCTGATAATGCAGTCTCCCCAATGATGCCCGCAATACGTTGGTCTGTTTGGCTCAGTGTTGGCTGGGACGGTCCTCCTCCTCCCGTGGCCGAAGTGCTTGTTTTATTTATTTTGATTCGTTTTTTGGCATCTATTTTGATGTCAAACCACTTTCTTTTGACCTCCTGGAGGGTCCTCCCAACAGAGGAGACAGAGTTAACAGCATCAACTACCTCCTTCCAAGCCTTTGTTTTTCATGTCCCTTTGACACCAGAGCTGACTGAGGAAAATAAAATTTGTTTTCTGACCTCCACTTCTCCCAGAATGACCTCTATCTCCTCCTGAGAGAAGTTTTTTTTCCTCTCTCTCTCTTTCTTTCCTTGCACCATGGTCGCAGGCCGAGCGGATGCACCTATGCCCTTATATGGTGGTCATTTGCTATTCATGGGCGGAGATCTATGCTAATTGATGATCACCAGGGGCGCGCTGTCAATTTACGATGGGTTGGCATTCATCATCTTACACACGTGTTTACGATCAAATCTGAGTTTCCCGCGCCGTTCATGAATCCGGAGTAGAGTTTTAGTAGCGTGAGCTTTTATGTGCAACTCTACTCACAGATTTACTCACGTTTCATGAATGAGACCCATTGAGCTTATCGCCATCGGACTGTGTCCATATTATTTGCCGCGGGAGTTTATGAGTGTTGTCGCCATTACTGTTTACAATCCGCCATCTGGGAACGCCGATGCTGCGTGTGGTGTCATCCATGCTGCGACCACGGCACTACAGACAAAACCACCCGGAGCCTTCGTCATCATCACAGGTGACTTCAACCACGTCTCTCTCTCATCCACACTCCCAATGATTTGCCAATTTGTCAAATGTACAACTAGGGACAATAAAACTATAGATCTGCTGTATGCAAATGTTAAAGATGCATACAGCTCCACTGCCCTCCCTCCCCTGGGAAGGTCAGACAGCAAACTCGTCCTGCTCTCCCCATCATACAAGCCTGTGGTTCAGTAGCTACCATTGACAGTGAGGACTGTGAGGAAATGGTCTCCTGAGGCCATGGAATCACTTCAGGGTGCCCTGGAAGCCACTGACTGGGATGCACTCTACAAACCACACGGCGATGACATTGATGCCATAACGGATTGCATCTCTTATCACAGTGTGTTCTGCATGGACAACACCATCCCCACTAAAGAGGTCCGCTGCTACCCAAACAACAAACCCTGGGTTAGCAGCAAACCTAAAGGCCCTTATCAATGAGAAAAAGAGGGCCTTCAGGTCAGGGGACTGTGCAGAACTCAACTGGTTCAGAGAGAACTAAAACACAGCATCAGGGAGCATACAGGAGAAAACTGGAAAACAATAACACCAGGGACTAGGGGTGTCAACATCTACACGTGTAAACGGGTACACGGATAACAAATCATAACCTTTTAGAAAAATCAATAACCGTTTACACATCTTTTTTTTTTTCCTCCTCCTCCTCCTCGGTCATTTCTCACCAATATATATATATTATTTTTAGGGGTGATAATGTTGCCTGAAAGCTTCAGATAATAACATTGACTAACTATACACTTAAATGTTCCCACAAGTGCAGTTATCCACATACATAATAGATGAATGGGGCACAATGTTACATTGATATAAAAAAAAAAACCTGCAGCCGCAGCCAGTGTCGGGTCACTTCAAGTTGAATCGGGGACGCAATGGCGGCGGTCAACAAGCGGAGCACTGTGTGGCAGTTTTTTTAACAAACTGCCAGTGGAAATCAAGTTGAGTGTAGGCTATGTCAGCCAAAGTTGGCTTACAAACAACAGCACAGGATCCATGTGAAACCACCTGCGATGGAAACACCCGAACAAGTTGGAGGGAGAGACTGCTGCTGGCATCGGTGCTACCGCGAGCGCTTCACAGACTAACATGAGGGATTATACAACAAGTTGAAGAAATGTGACAAGGCACGGAGTGAACATATCAGCAACTTAATAGCTGAAATGGTGGCCCTTAACATGCAGCCTGTGTCAATGGTTGAGGACGACGGACTTTTTCAACTGATGAAATATCTGGAGCCAGACTATGATATTCCCTGCAGAGCGACAGTTAGCTCACGGATATCAAAGCTCTACCAAGATTGCTCCGCAAAAATAAAGCACCAAGTGAAGCAAGCTCTTAATGTGGCATTAACGACTGACTGTTGGACCTCGTTGAGCACAACGGCATATATGACAGT
>OZ023164.1:5884508-5942151 GCA_963678695.2 Diplodus puntazzo
ATCCAACCTGTATAGTCTTGCCGCCGTGTGTGACCACAATATAGGGTTGCCAACTCCCTGAAAAATAAATAAGGGACCCCTAGATGGCAGGGTCGGCCGAACCGATTGCGTTCACCTCTCCCAGCTTGGTGAACTTTTTTGCCTTTTTTTGTGTGTGTGACACGATTTTTAAATGATTTGACCCGAACCTGAATTTAATTCGATGCATGTTTTTGAGTGATACGAATACATGGAAAACAAATTATTATTCAACAATTTATTTTTTAGTGCAAAATTACAAATCTTTTTAACAGAAATCTGTCCTTCTTCACTTGACAGAATAAAATAAATATTTCTTTAGCAGAACTGTCCTGCTTCACTTGACAGAATAAAATAAATATTTCTTTAGCAGAACTGTCCTGCTTAACTGAAAACAGACAGCAGAAAATTGCTGTATTATTGCACATTTAGTGCAATAATAAAAGTGCAAACAGAAAGTCTGTGGAAAAGTTGCAAACGTAAACACTTTGTGCCTCAAAGGCCATAACTGTACAGTTGTAGTAAAAAAGAAAAAAAAAAGATTGAACTCATCAACTCAAAAGCTCAATGCTACATCATGTGGAGACAGTCTATTTTTTCCATTTGTATTTCTTTTGAGCTTTTGCTGCAGTAAGGAGTTGTTTGTCTTTCAGTGCTACAGAGTAAAACTCTGAGCAAGTCATTTCGTAATTCAGACTGACAATGAGCTCACTCCTAATCAGTTCAGCAGAACATTTGTTCCACACATCAGTCCACTTATTTTTCATGAAGGAGAAAATCCTCTCCACAAACCCAGTGGAAGATGGGATGCTGAGGACAAAGGATACAACAGCTTGGATGTTGGGGAGGTCAGCTGCCTGGAGAACTTGCATCCACCTCTCTGCTGTTCCCTTGGACTGTCACTGAGGTGCTGTAGTGAGGTGCTCCAGAAGGGTGTTCGCAGTCACACACTCTTCATAAAGACTGTCCATGGAGATGTTTAGCCTGCCAATGGAGATGAAAAATTGTATGACCTGATTCATAAGTGGCACATAGGTCATTTACAGTGTTAAATAAATAGAAAAAATCTTCTTGTATATATTTATAATTTTTTAAAGTATTTTAAGTACCTGTATAGTTTATTTATCCATCCATCCATCAAGTATATGAACTGTTTGAATTTGTAAGATGTGTAAAAGGTTGTATTTGTGTGTATACTGTAAAGTAAGTTCATGATTATGTATTTATTTGTATATATTATCTATCAATTGTATTCATTTGTTTATAACCATCAATAATTATTAAAACATGGTTATCACTACGCTGGCAATTGTTTCATTCTTACCTGCCAACCAGGTGAAGCCGCTCAGCGATCTTTTCCATGTCATCAAAGGAGATCTTCCCAGATGGTAGAAAGAGGGGCTGCAGGTGACAGAGCCAGTTTTGCTCTGAGAAGTCAAACCACTTCTGGACATAACTGATGGCAGTGTTTAAGAAGGCTGTAAACTCCTGCCTGGCAACATCAGAATCAGATGGCTTGAGACGCTGGAGCTTTTGTCTTGTGAGATACCCGTAGAACCCATCATCTCTTCTCTGAATTAATCTTCTCAGAAAAGAGTCCATGATGGAATAGAGGTCAACAGACGTTGTTACATTCTTCTCCAGCTTTTTCACCACCTCTTCAAACAGGGACATGACATTATTACAGAAGAGGAGGTACACTTCCACAATGTCTGCCTCTTCCTCAACTCCAGCAGCATCTTCTGTCAACCTCAGCAATGCTTTCAGGTGCCTTGGACATTCCTCACCAATGCTGATGAGATATGACTTCAGCGGAACCCAGTTCTGCAGCAGGCGGGTGATTGCAGGATTAAGTGACAGCCATCTCGTCACCACATGGCGCAGGATTTCATGGAATTCAACGTCACAAAATTCACAGAACTCCTTCAGGGACTCTCTCCTTTTGGCAGAGGTGGAAAAGAAACTGTATATCTTGAGGACGATATTTTCCACATCCACTGAGAGCTTGTCCAGGGCTTTTTTCACTGTGTTGTGGACAATATGTGCATGGCAGTTGCCACGAAGGATCTCACTGTTGGCCTCTCTCAATTTTGTGAAGACCGAGTTGTGGATGCCATAATTGACATTTGCGTTGTCAGCACTGAATGCAGAAACATGATCAAGGGATAGACCCACGTTTTGAAGAGAGTTTTGTATTGTTTTGACTATTCCCTCTGCAGATTCATCCGGATTTTCAACAAAATCTATCACCTTGTTGACTACCCCATTCTCTGGTGTGAAAAACTGGACAGCCAAGGGAAACATCTTCCGATTTCCCTTATTAGAGGCATCGGTGTGAAGAGAGAATGGGAGTGGATTTCTACCACTTGTCAATTTTTTGATCACCTCCTCTATTGCCTTTGGAGATAGAACATCTGTGACCACTGCCTCAGCTTTCGTCCTCCCACAGGACATCTTCTTGGCAATGCTGGAGTCATTCAGTGTTCGGACAGTCAGCTTGAGTGCACAGTCAGCTGAATTGTAGCTTAAAGCATGCTTCACAGTGTGGTAGATATGGGCTACCTCTGCAGCAGTCACCTGTAAAGAAAAAAAAAATCTTACTGATATATGTATAGTTTATGTGTAGTATATCAACTGTATTAATTACATCTATCTATCTATCTATCTATCTATGGACTGTTTGAATTTGTAAGACATGTGTAAGGTTGTATATATGTATGTATACAATATAGTGTGTATTCTTTATCTATTATTCATCTATGTATTACTTTAAGTATTATTTATCTATTTTAAGTATTCAGCTATCAATTGTATGTGTTTATTACACTAAACACATTTTTTGGCCATAAAATACTGACACTTTCCCATATTAACCTTAACCAGAGTGTTAAAAAACTGTTATTTTGTTACATACCATATCTGCCTCTGGTGTTGCCTGGTGGACAACAAACCGGTCAAGGGTCCCCCTGGTTTTGTCCCTCACGTTTCTATGGTGTGCACCACTAGAAGCATGCTGCTTAACGTCGAACAGTCCACCACTTTTTCCAGCCACATGTTTTCTTTTTCCCATTCTGATCTGTATTTTTGCAGCCTTTTCTTTTTTTTTCTCGGAGGACTGTCTGCAGTGTCCTGAGAATGCGTGTTATCCATGTTGGTTTGTATTTCTTTGTTGCCTGCTAAGCCCCGCTTAGCTTCTTCTCTCTTTTACTAACACACACACACACACACACACACACACACACACACACCGAGAGACACGTACTCTGTAGGGCGATCTGTTGTAAACTGATAGTTAACAACCCCGCTGTAGGATCACATGCCCTTATGTCTCCATCACGAGTCTCTGCTTCCTATACCCGTCCTCGGACCTCTCACCTCTTAACCACAAGACAAGATTAACCTAAACAAAGCCTATCTGTTTGACTGACTATTCGCTTCCTCTTACCCCCCCTCCAAAGAAGATGAACTCCTTTTTCCTCAGGACAAACAGGTGAAGCACAAGTCTTCTTTTTCTACAGAGTGGGATGATGTGTTGCCTTTCTTGCTATAAGCATATCACGAGAGAACTTATTTTATTAAGTTACAATGACTAAGCACAATGGAGTCCTCTCTCTCCACATAAGATGACAGGAAGTGGGGGTAGATGTTGGTTAGGGTAAAGATGACCCAGCCCCCCCCCCACAGGCCAAACTGTTTTATGACCCTGTCCGTGACACTCCAACACCACTCTGTCTTTATACTTATCCAAATCCCAATACGTTCTGAATAACTATTAAACTACAATCTCATTCTTAATGTTAGCAGATTCCAGAATAGCCTAAGAAGGTCTTACAATAGATATCTCCGATGTTATTGTCAAGCCCAAATGAAGTTTATTACTGAATGAGTTTGAGGTCTTGGAGAAACCAGCCCCTCCCCTTGGTGACTTACAGATCCTTATTCTTCTTTGTGTAATACTTGTGTTATTCACCTGTTAAATGTCTGATATGTTTTGTTAAGATAGAACTACAAGGAATATGTATAAGTCCTTGGTCCTACTGTGTATTGTATACTTTATTGTTTTATGTTGTATACTTTATTGTTTTATGCCTTAATCATGTTTTAATTCCTTTTGAATGATAAGTGATCATACTCATGTTACATCTTTTAACGACAACAAAAATTCGACTTTTAAGATGGTGAAGTTTTTGGGAAGGTTAAACATGATTTTGAAACATTAAAACAATAGTTTAGTTAGATTAAACTTCTGTGAGCCTAAACTCAGGACACAGAAGGAATGATTGTCAGCCAGCCCCCACCCCTGTTTTCAGTCTGCCTGCTGCAGCTTATAAAAACAGAGAAGATGCTCTGCACTTCACTTCATTCTCTTGCTCTCTCCAATTCTTCTCATCCTCACTTCTCACTTCGGTCCTGCACTTCGGTCATTCTCTTCTATCACTACACATCTCTCTCTCTTCAATTCTGCTCCGCACTCTTCTTTTCTCTTTTGTCTTCTCTTCTTTTATTTTTATTTTTAAAGTAATCTTTAATTTTATTTTTGCGACAAGCTCTAAGAAAAGCAAATTGAATCACTACTTTAAGTGCTTTACTTTTATCTAAGTTTTAATAGAACGAAATTCTTTTCTTTTTGATTTTTGATTTTAATATACCGTTAAAGTATCACCGCCTGATCCAGAAGAAGTTGAATTAGTTTCAGAATCAGAGCTTAAGACCCGCCACTTGAAACAACAAAGAAAAAGTCTTTTTCGAGACTGTGATCATCTGATGAAGAACGTTGCAGTCATTGTCTGCTTCAGAAGCCTTGCAAGGAGTCTCCAACGAAAGAGACTTTGTGTGCTCCCAGCCGAGACCGACTCTGCCCCCAGCGCTCCCAAGGCAGAAACCCCGCTGGGCCTTCGGACCAAGAGCTCCTCAACAGAGTACCAGCCTTCCTTCTGGCTATCGAACCGACGCGGCGTGCCGTAGTCCAACCCAGAACTCTCAAGGAAACCAAGCTTCAGTGCCTCCTAACTCCCAGACAAAACAGGCTGAACGTCTTCATACAGTTGGATCCACACACGTGAGAATGAGTGGTTTCTAAAGTTCTGACTTCTGTCCAGGTTATGACTTCTGTCCAAGTTCTGACTTCTATCTTATGAACTTAAGAGAATTTAGATTAGGGCCTTGTTAGTATTAAAAATTACTCCCATAATATTTAATATAGGAAAACCCAACCCTTTAACTTTACCATCTGCCGACGGTCACATAACTTTATTACTTTCCTAATTACAATCTTTACATTTCCTGTTATCTGTTGTTCGTCTAAAATTGTCAGTTTATTTATGTTACCCCTAATTATTTAGTCAATAAACATATAAAATCGTTTATCTTTGTCTGAAACTTAATTCTAATGTGGAGAACCGATGGATAAGTGCAAAGAATTCACTGCTTCAGAATAGGAGATCAAACATAAATTTGAAAGTTAACAGACTGATTAAATTGAATCCAACTGTCCAAGCCAAACTTGTATGGTTGGGTTCTGAATAACGTTCTTTGGGTTATTCAGATTAAAACAACAACGAAGGTGGTGCCCCGTCTAAAACTGTTATTGATTGACAGTGATTAATTAACATATTATCAAGGTAGTGTCTCCTACATTATATATCATGGTGCCGTCCGTGTGAGGCCCATGTGATATATACTTTCTTTTCCTACACCGCTATAACGTAAGAAGTGTGTTCGGCATATTCCCTTTATTGACTGTAAAGACGGACTTCCCCGGTAGCACGACAGCTACCCTTTTCGGCTATCATCCCTGTAAATTCACCCTCGTGTGACCAAACCGCACACGAGATCAAAGACGGCGCAACCGCTGCCTTTGTTCAAACCTCGCGCGCACGTGTAGTGACCACCTTTGGTCATACAGCCACTGCCGCCATTTTTGAATTCCAGGTACATGAATCAGTGAATCTGAATTCATCATCTCGGAATTCGCGCTCTTGTGTGACACTAAGTCACGTCTGGTGTTTCCTGTAATCTCTCCGACGAGACTTCCCAAGTCATGCCCACCAATTTGTAGTCCGGCAAACGTGACTTCCCAAGCCACGTTTCGCCATCTTTGTAGTCTTTATTGGGGACTTTCTGCCACACACACACACACACACACACACGCGTGTTTGGCTTACTTATGTTTTGATCTTGTTAGTTTGTCGAAGGAAACAGTTGTTGGTTAAAGAAGGTGGTTTGTTTGGTGGAATAAAGCTTTAATAAACACTGTTGATTTTAATTGAACAGCCTCTGTGATTATTTTGCACAATCCGATATTGCAATAACTGCTGGTTGAGATGGTCAGTGCTCGGATTCACACCTTCCCTCTTATCTAATTATTGATATTTTCATAATGTTGACAATTTGACTAACTTTCAGGCTTTGAGACTCAAGGTAAATCATTTGATGGTTGATCCCTGATTTCAGGGTGGTGCCCCGTGTTCATTAATGACTCATAGTTACCTAGGCTTCATTAATCAACTATAATAATATTTGATTAATTAATAATAATATTAATTAATAATCAATAATCAATAACGATTCCCAACATCTGTTATTCAAGTACGTCTTAGTCATTAGCTCTGTGATCTGAATTTTTGATTTCATGCTTGAAAAAAAAAAAGAATGATTATCATAAAGTTAAAAATGACAGATAGAAATAATAAAGGGGGAGGAGTCGATAAGTTCACACTTCCTTACTGCATCTTTTCGGACATGAAATATTTGCTAGACTGTTAGTTCGCTTTTCACTGGTGGGCTTTAGTGATTTTGCTGTATGCCTGATGTTTTCAAAGCTTGTTTGCTTTTTTTTGTTTTTTATTGTCTTATTCTGTCTTTGAACATGTCCGAATAAACATTATTCAATCACAAAAAAAAAAACTAAGAAAGGCTACGGATATGAAGGATGTGAAATCCAGACAGGGGTTAGCTAGTAGCGTTACCATGTTTGTTAGTTATTAGGTATTACTTGGGCAGTATCAAGGTATTACGGTAGATCAGGGTATTTATTAATTCCGAAGGTATGACTTTTAATTCCATTAAAAATACAGAGACTCCTGGGGCGCTGTTTAGCTCACTGGGTAGAGCAGGTGTCCCATGTACAGAGGCTGTGTCCTTGCTGCAGCAAACCCAGGTTTGAGTCCTGGCCTGGGGCCCTTTGCTGTGTGTCACTCCCCCTCTCTTATCATGGTTCCTGTCACGTCTTCAGCTGTTCTATCAATAAAAGCAAAACGGGCCAAAAAAATATTAGAAACAGAAAATACAATACAGAGGCTCCTCTCTCTATTAAACTGATACTGAGATGCTGTATTGAGGCAATGTATTGTAGTACATAGCACGCCCCGCCAGAGGTCAGTCTTTGGTCAGAGACACAGCCTCTGATTGGTCGACAGACTCAACCCAAGGCATCATGGGATTGCGAGTAGCCAGCCAACAACAATAACTGTTTTCACTCCGGAAATCATGGTCATGTCATTCCTGGTTCCTGTTTGACCAAATCAAATATCATTACTGCTTTCAAATTTGTGTCCATACACCCAGATTTCCTAATGTTCTTTGTGGTTTTTTTAGGGAAAAGGTTCTTTCTATTTCGGCTTCCATCTTACCTTTCGATACAAGAGCAGCCACAAAGAACTCAACAATCACCAATTACCACATGTCATTCATCTTCTGGACGACCACCTACATTTAGCCATCATCCCTCATTGTCGATCCTCGATTTCTTACTTCCTGTCCCTGTGTTCAACACAAAGACATCCCGCTGTAGGCCAACGCAGCACCCTTAATCAGATTTGGAGGTTTCTATGGCAGCAGATGGTTTGCTGCCAATTGGCCTCCAGAACTGTCACCTTATACTAACTTGTCATCACCGCCGTTCTTTGGTGGCATTAGTGGTCCAAAAGTGTTGTGGAATTTCGACTCCCTTGACCATTCAGGAGAGATGAAGAAGACTCAGAGACACAGATGACTTACATTGAAGTAGTTTATACAGATGTGACAGGCCGTCTCCCTCCCTGCCACTATATGGCACTGTGCCAACTTAATGAGCGTCCTGATTGAGGGGCAGCACAATGCGCCTTTACATATAGACGTGCGGACACACCTGTCTCATCCTCTTCCTCCACTTCTCTCCGGTGGCTGTGACTTGTCCATCGTGGTTGTTTGGCGTGGCCGTCGCGGGTGCACGATCCTCTTCATTCAGGTAACGCTCTCTGCTAGTCTTCCATTGTTCATGTGTGTGTAAAACGGCTGTTTTGGTGACGCGATCTCTGCTCTTTGTAGCACAACCGGGTGCTGGGACTGTGGGGGGATGCATCGCTTCGCCAGAAGCCCTTCCTGGATGCGATTACCTGTCCCTTTTCGTAAGTCTACAATTGTCTGATGTCCAGCGGCTCTGTCACTCAGTTCCCAGCTGATTATTTCTTTGTCTGTTCTGGTGTAACTGGGTGATTGACCCGTGGCGGGAGCCGTTATTCCTCCATCTCTCTTGGGTGTCACCAAAATCAACACCAGCAGATGACATGGTAGCCCAAACATCACAGACTGTGGAAACTTCTCACTGGACTTCAAGCAAGTGCCTCTCCACTCTTCCTCCAGACTCTGGGACCTTGATTTCCAAATGACATGCAAAATTGACTTTCATATGAAAAGAGGACTTCAGACCACTGAGCAACATCTGCTGGTGTTGGTCCACTGTGTTTTCTGAAGTCCACAGTCAATGCAGCCATCTACCAGGACATTTTAGAGCACTTCATGCTTCCTTCTGCTGACAAGCTTTATGGAGATGCTGATTTCATTTTCCAGCAGGACCTGGCACCTGCCCACACTGCCAAACATACCAAAAGCTGGTTCAGTGACGTTACTGCATGCACGTTACTATTACTTACATGTTGTTACTGCGCTTGATTGGCCAGTAAACGTATCTGACCTGAACCCCACAGAGAATCTATGGGGTATTGTCAAGAGGAAGATGACACCAGAACCAACAATGCAGATTACCCGAATTACCACCTAGGATTTGGCTGAGGCCTCGAACCTCTTAAAATGACCAAGATGAAAATTAAGATAAAAATATTAAAATGTTCTTTGTGTCAGGGGGAGAGCAGTTAAAAACCAGTGGTGCTTAAAACAGTGAATTCAACCAGATTAAAGGAGTAACTATTTATTTTAAGAGCAGGTAAAACAATTAAAACGTATATACTAAAATAATGCGGCAACGCAGGCAGGAGGTTAAAACAAGAGTCCATGTGTGTCTGCTGGCGTCCACCTTCTGTGAGTCTGGCTTCTTTCCCTGGGCAGAGCCTGTAGAGGAAAACACCGGTCTTTTCAGGGACTTACGTGGAAGGGAGAAGTGTTACCTTCTCCTACTTGTAGCTGCTAGCGATCAGTGTTCGGTGCGTTTTCCTTTTTGTGTTGTCTTAGACTTCCTCCATGCCAATGTCGATGCCGTTCTCGCTGTAGGTTTCCGTTCTGTTCCCTTCATTGTGCTCTCTCTGCTCTCCCGTCGTCCCTCTCCTGCTCCTCTGCCCTTCTGCCCCTTTTATCTAACCTAGTCCAAACTTTCTGGTCTCCAGGTGAAAGACCTTAATCTTGATTACACGATGGCGGAAGTAAAAACAACGTTTAAAAACACACACACCACATTTCAAAATAAAAGCATGCAATAAAATAAAGTTAAAACAGCGAACACTAAAAACACAACAAATTAAAAGCAAAAACATGCTTAACAGTAAAATCAAATCAAAATCAAGTCTCGCCTCGTAACATCTATAATGTATAGTTTTCACTTCCTGAAATGAGTGACAAAAAATATTGAACTATTTTATGATATTCTAATTTTGATGTACCTGTAGTCCATGGTGGTGGTTCTCTTCACGAGTGTCCAGCAGTGTGTGAGTGCATGTGTCACTGGTGTTTTAATTTGCAGACCTTCCTACTTTTGGTTTGCCCCTGCTGCCTTGTAAACACCGGCCCTGCCCTTTAATCTCTGCTCCTGCAGGGTGCTAATTTTATGTGATAATATTATTATAGGTAAATGGTGTGTGTGTGCGTGAACTTTTGATTCTTTTTGCTGATTTACTTATTTTTGTTAAATAAAGTGTGCTCCTTAATTTGAAAACCGTCTCTCGCACCGTGGTATCATTGAACCTCTGTGACCTTGTTAAAAGTTAGCTTTGAATTTCCTGGGGGTGAAATTACCCCAGGTGGCATTGTTGCAACACCATAGTTCCCCTTCCACCATGCCACACAAACTTGATCAAAGAAAAACAACATAACAGCACATCTGTGCGCACTGTGTAATGCCAAGTCATTCCTTTCAAACCCTTTTCAGTTTCATGTTATATCTGCACTTCAGAAAACATCCCTCCCATATGTGGTTATCTGTTCAATAACAATGAAGGGAAAAGTTACCACAGAGCTTCTCACCTCTAGCCAAGTGAGGAATCGAAAGAAAGTGGGCAGCAGACAGTAACTCGATCTATCTTCGATAAATTGAAGGCCATCCTGCAAGTTCATAAAAACATCAGTTTTGGCCTGTTTTGGTTTGTCAGCATCTGTTCTGTAGACATATCTACAGTTGCTAATTGTAAAGACCATGAGATATAAATTCATAAAGGCAGATGTCGTATGCCCTTATCCAGACCTAAACGTTTGAACAGGGTACATATGACATTGTCATCCTATCGTATGAAGACGAACTGTCCTGGGAGAGTCATATTTTTCTGACAAAAAGGTTATCCTTGTTAACTCAGACAACCTCAATGTCGTTGACATAATAAATCACTACACATCATGAACTTCATCCACAGAGTGACCTTAATTGAGCCCAGCAACAGTTAGTCATTCATATCCTCACCCTACACCGGTCGCTCCATTTTCACCTTAATCACCCCCTCCACCTTTTCCACCAGTTTTACAGGTGCAGTTTTAAGTCCTTAGACAACCTACCAACCAACCTTCCAGCGACATCATAAAAACAACCAGCTTCATCACTGGGCTACTTGCTAGCCGACATCCAAGTGTACGTCGGCAGTATTAATTTCCTCATCAAACTGCTTTTTTGAGCTACAGCTCCTTCTATTTCTCATTCCCACATCAACATGCCAATCAAAGGTCTATAAAAGACAAAACCCTTGCATCCAACAACTACTCAACGGCCTCTCTCACAACATTTTCTTCTAGTTGTTTATAGCCCCTATCGAACAAGACAATAAGAAGGCATTGGGCAAATTATCAAAGAAAAACTTTTAGTAGTCCATCTTTAGAGAGGTGAAGGAATGGTAGTTAGGAAAGGACTTAGGATGCAACTATTCGACTGTGGCTGGAGCATCTAGGAACCAAGAACTTGATACTCGGGGTGGTTGCATGTCTTGGTGAGCATATGGCTTGGTGGAGATGACGGTGGAACCAAGAGTGTGTAGCCACTCTGGCTGAGTAGGTGTTGAAGAGTGGATTTTGTGGGAAGCTTAGAAGACTAGTCTCTGGTTTATGTTAATGTTTTAACCATTCTTCGTTCAAAACATCTGGACAAAAATGTTTCATATCACTTTTACTTTATGAACTGATTAATAAAATTGTCAAGGTATTGTGTTATAGGTAACTGACATCCGATGTAACCAATCACAGAGGCCCAGAAGCAGCTGTGGGTGGAGTCTCTGAGACTCAGGGGCCTGTTGAGGAAACACAGTGTTGTTATGTCGTGGTTACTAAATAAAATGGACGTTTTGAGCACAAATAAGATGCGTCAGCCAGTGCTTATTTGACATGGTGTCAGAAGTGTTCTGAAGGAAAGACACCCGACGCTATGGTGAAGTTTAACCCGCCGGAAAACTTTAACTTCGAGCGACCTGGCGACTGGCCCGTGTGGAGACAGAGATTCTCTCGGTACAGGCTCGCGGCTAAGCGAAGTAATGAAGACAGCGAGGTCCAGGTTAGCACATTTATATACGCCATGGGCTACGAACCAGAGAATATTTTCAAATCTTTCACTTTTGTCGACGATGAGAGCGAAGACGACTACGACACAGTGCTCGCTAAATTTGATGCATATTTTGTACCGAAGAAAAACACTATCCACGAGAGAGCGTGTTTCTATCAGAGAGTACAGAAGCCAGGTGAGATGGCCGAGTCATTCATCAGAGCTCTCTATGAACTGAGTGAGAACTGTGAGTTTGGAGAGACAAAGAGCGAGCACATAAGAGACAGACTGGTCATCGGCATCCGCGACAAAGAGCTGTTGAGGAGACTGCAGCTCATGTTGGACTTCACCTTGGAGACGGCAGTACAGATGGTTCGCCAAGCAGAGGACGTCCGTTTTGGCAGATCCCACTGCATGAGGACAGCAGCCTACTAACTACCTTCATCACACCCATTTGGGAAGTACTGTTTTAAGCGGTTACCCTTTGGGATAAATATTGCTTCAGAGATATTCCAACGCAAAATGAATGAACTGTTGGAGGGACTAGAGGGAGTAGCAGTATATATAGATGACGTCATTGTCCATGGAAAGGACATGAGCTCACATGATGTTTGCCTGCAGAACACACTGGAGAGGATGGAGCAAGCAGGTCTCAAACTCAACAAAGAAAAATGTGTGTTCAGACAGCCAGAGTTGAGATTCCTGGGTCACATAGTAGATGCCAGTGGAGTCAGGGCTGACCCTGAAAAGATAAAAGCCATCACTTAGCTACAAGAACCAACAGACATTCACGAACTCAAACGAGCTCTGGGCATGATCAATTACAAGAGTAAATACATACCAGACTTGGCATCAGCAGCAGGCCCCCTGTATGACCTGCTGAAGGGAGGAACTGCCTAGACATGGGATCATCACAAAAGCGATCGTTCCAGCGACTCAAGGAAGTCCTGGTCACCTCACTTGTTTTAGCCCACTATGATCCTCAAAGACAGACAACCGTTTCAGCAGACGCAAGCAGTTATGATTAGGAGGTGTCCTCCCACAGCTGCACGATGAAAGCTGGAAACCTGTTGCATACTGTTCCAGGAGATTGACATCAGCAGAGTCCAGGTATGCACAAATCGAAAAAAGAGTGTTTAGCAGGTGTATAGGCTTGCGAGAGGTTCCAGAAATATCTGGTAGGCCTGGACAGATTCAGACTCATTACAGATCATTAGCCGCTGGTGCCGCTGATTAATAGTAAAGATTTAGATGTGGTTCCAGTGCGATGTCAGCGACTTTTAATCAAAGAAGGATGGCCAGAAAGAGAGTGTAACATTCCACATAGTGTAAAAGACTGTTATGCAATGAAAGACTCATTGTCGGTGTGTGAAGGACTTATTACACTTGGGTGTCGCATTGTTGCTCCACAGTCAATGAGAGAGGAAATACTGGATCGGCGACATGATGGACACCAGAGCCTGTCAAATTGTAGACAACGGGCCCAGGAGGCCGTGTGGTGGCCTAGGATATCTGCAGATATTAGGAACAGAGTGGAAAAATGTCACTTTTTTCAGGTAAACAGGCGCACACAGCGTAAGGAGCCACTACATTTTACACCCCTTCCTGATAGGCCATGGCAGAAGATTGCCACAGATCTTTGCGAATACAAAAGCAAACATTACATCGTGATATCAGACTATTACTCATGTTACATAGAAATCTTACATTTGCCAACCACAACAACAGAACAGGTTGTTAAGATGTTAAAATCTACATTGGCAAGATTTGGCATCCCTGACCAGATAGTCAGCGACAACGGCCCACAATACACAAGTGAGGCCTGGAAAGACTTTTGCAGACAGTATGACATCACACATAACACATCTAGCCCACACAATCCACAGGGCAACGGACACGCAGAGAGGGTAATTCAAACTGCAGAACGCATTCTTTTATAATCAAAGTTTTTATTAATTTTTGTTTTTCACAGGAAACACAACATACACATCATGTAACACTTTGTGCTATACACGCACTTCACATCCATTCGGGCAATAAAAACAAAAAACCAGTAATACAATTACATCACCTTAAGAAAATAACAATGGATAAAATAATACAACCTAAATAAAGTGAAATAAAACACAATAAATAAATAAATAAATAAATACACGCAAAAAAAAAAAAAAAAAAAAAAAGGTGTGGGGGGGATTTTGCATGATAATACTTTACTTATGGGGCACTAGTCAGTTGAAATTGGATGAAATGTAGGAAGTGGGACCAGACTTGGTAAAATTTACCCCTACCATCATTCAATCTTGCAATAAGATCTTCAAAGGAGGCTGTGTCCGTCATCAGCTTTAGCCAGTCTGTGAAACCAGGCCTTACTTGGCTTTTCCAGTGTCTTAGGATTATTCTTACAGCTGAAATAAACCCAGCTAGTGCCAAAGCAGATTCTGCTTTAGACACCCCTGGAGGTAGAAGGGACCTGTCTCCTAATAGACATAGCTGTGGAGACTCTAGTAGTGGCCTATTTAACCATTCTCCGATAGTTTTAATAATTTGTTTCCAAAAAGGGAGGACCAGAGGGCATCCCCACAGAAGGTGGAGGTAAGAACCTGTGTCATTCATACATTTCCAACAACGGTTGTCCTTCATCAACCCCATTCTATGAAGTTTGACTGGTGTATAATAATATCTGTGGATAACCTTATAGTGTGTAAATTTACTAAGTGCATCCCTCACAGGCCACCCTGCATTGAAGACCACTTCTTTCCATGCCTCCTCCTGAATATTTGAGTTCAGATCTCTCTCCCAGATTTGCCTTAAATGATTGTATTGACCATACATACTGTCTGCCATAGTTTTATAAAAAGCAGAGGCCTTACGCAAATGCTCAGGCAATTTGAAATAGCAGAGTAGTTTATTCTTGTCATCATCACATGAGATCTTTAAACACGTTACACAGCTCCTCAGTTGCAAATATTTCCAGAAGTCAGCTTTATCTCTTAAGTTAAATTTTTGTTTAAGTTCTTCAAATGACTGGAACAGCCCATCACCATACAAGTCGCTTATCCTACTGATATTTTTGTTCAGCCAGGTTGTCCAAACAAAGGATTCCCTCCCTACTTTAATTGAGGGGTTATGCCAAATTGACGAATATCCTTGCTTGTATTGGGATATATGCAGTTGCTTATGCACCTTTACCCAGATCTCCCTAGAATACTGCAGGATTGGGTTTGGGTGTCTCTTCTTCTGAACTGTTTGTGACAGAGCCTCAATTGGTCCAAATGGAGACACCAGCTCCCTCTCTATATCCATCCATCCCAGATTAGAACTGTCGCCACACCAGTGTTTAGCAATTTTGAACACCTCAAAGGCTGTTCTGTATAACTCCACATTAGGCAAAGCCAACCCTCCCTTGCTTCTAGTTGTATACAACTTTTCAAGCTTTATACGGGGCTTCTTGCCATTCCAAAGAAATTCCCTGATTATTTGATTGTACTGTTTAAAGAAGGAATCTGGAACAGTTAATGGCACCATCATGGATATATAATTCACCTGTGGAGCGACTATCATTTTAATGGTATTTACTTTTCCCCATAGGCTAAGGTTGATCAGTTTCCACTTATCCAAATTAGCCTTTATATTCTGAAGTAAAGGAAAAAAATTTGCCTGTACCATGTCAGCAACAGCTGGAGTAAGACGAATCCCAAGATATTGCATCCCTGAGTCTATCCATTTGAACTGAAGTGTATCATTTATTGTTGGGAGACAGGTTCTGGACACTGGCATTACTTCAGACTTATGCCAATTAATCTTGTAGCCTGATATTTCAGAGAAAGTTTCCATAATTTTCAAGAGCCTGGGAGCTGAGGATACAGGATTCACAGACAGCCAAAGGATGTCGTCCGCATAGAGGAAAAGTTTATGCTCCCTTCCTCCTGATCCTACCCCCTGTATGCTTGTGTCTAATCTAATTGCCATTGCAAGTGGCTCGAGAAACATAATAAACAATAATGGTGAGAGGGGGTCTCCTTGTTTTGCGCCTCTAGATATATTGAAAAAAGATGAAAGTACCCCATTGGTCAACACTGATGCCTTTGGTTCTGCATATATCAGCCGAATCCATTGAATGAATCCCTCTCCAAACCCAAAGCTCTCCAGGACATGGATCAGAAACCGCCACTCCACCCTATCAAAGGCCTTCTCTGCATCTAAAGAGAAGGCCGCAATAGGTTCATCAGACTGTCTGCTTTGCCACATAAGGTGGAGTAGGCGTCTCATATTGTCAGAAGATGATCTGCCCTTCACAAATCCCACCTGATCAGGGTCTACAATACAAGGAATTACATTTTCAAGCCGCATAGCCAAAACTTTAGTGAGAATTTTATAGTCTACATTAGCTAGACTAATGGGCCGGTAACTAGCCGGGTCTAGAGAATCCTTGTCCTTCTTAAGAATAATAGAAATTACTGATTCATTTAAAGTATTCGGCAGCTGACCAAGTGATAATGACTCTGAGTACACCTTTGTCAAAACAGGTGCTAAGATATCAATATACAGCTTGTAGTACTCAACAGGAAAACCGTCCAATCCGGGGGCCTTGCCTGATTGCATTGACTTAATAGCTTTCCTAACCTCCTCCTCTCTGATTGGGGCATCCAATTGCTCCACCTGTTCTGGTTGCAAACTCGGCAACTGAATCTTGGAAAACCATGTTTTCAATTTTTCAGGGCTAAAAACTGTATCTGATGTATAGAGATTGTTGTAAAACTCCATAAACACCTGGTTAATTTCCTTGGTTGAGGTAACTATCTTTCCATTACTAGTTTTAATACCAGAAATTCCGCTAGCAGTCTCCTGCTTTTTCAGTTGTCTAGCCAAAAGTTTGCCAGCCTTCTCTCCACTTTCATAAAAGCTGGCCTTAAGTCTAAACATAGCATATTCAGCCTTCTTGCTATATATACAATTTAGGCTAAACTTTGATTCACACACCTGTTTCAGCAAGTCTTCACTAAAATTTTCTGAAAGATCTCTCTCCTTTTGTTTTATCTCATTCTCCAGCCTACTGATTTTCTCTTTATCTTGTTTCTTTCTTTTTGATGCTTCTGCAATAATTTTGCCTCTGATATATGCCTTTGAAGCCTCCCATACTGTGCCTATTTTTGGAGTAGAACCAATGTTAATCTGAAAGAAATCTGTGAGATCTTCTGAGATTGTCTGTTTAAACCCAGCATTTTGTAGAAGGGATGTGTTGAGTCTCCACCTACTACTCTTGATTTTTTCCATGCAAATAGAGACACACAGTTCTACAGTTGCGTGGTCAGTTAATGCTATGACACCTATTGTAGTATCCACTATTGATTCAATCAAGTCTTTAGAAATAATGAAATAATCAATTCTACTGTGTGACTTATGATTATGTGAGTAAAAGGTATATTCCCTCTTACTAGGATTCATCAGTCTCCAGATGTCGACCAACCCAATATCTTCCTGCAGGTGACCTAATGCTACTCGCCCCCTAGATGGTGTATGAGAGTACCTTGACCTATCCAACACAGGGTCTGGGATCTGATTAAAGTCCCCTCCAAGAATTGTATATCTATCTTCAAGTGTCCCTAGAAGCCTATTGATTTTGTGAAAAAACTCAGGATCATCCTCATTAGGGGCGTAGATATTACAAAGGTTAATTTTTCTTCCATTAATTACTGATTCAATACAGACAACCCTCCCCTCTTCGTCCTTGTGCTCCTTTAGCAAAACAAACTGCAATTTCTTATGCACAAGTATTGCAACACCTCTTTTCTTACAATTAAATGAGCTATGGAAGACGTGGCCCACCCAGCTCTTTTTGAGTTTCATTGCCTCCGAGTTCTTCATATGAGTCTCTTGTAGGAACACCACGTCTGCCTGTCTTGATTTTAGATAGAGAAGGCACTTTTTCAACTTAGTGGGATTGTTTGTCCCATTTATATTCCAGGAAATAACTCTTATATGACTGTTACTGTTACCCTGTATATTCACAGACATTATGCTCCCTTGAGGTATGTTGCCACCTCCCACACGTAAGGACAAGGAAAAGATAAAGGAAACATAATAATGATAACCACAACCTATACTCAAAAATAACAGAACATGCCCACACACAGTCAAAAACCTGCACCTTTAAACCTGAACAGCCCCTTGAACCTAGGGGAAACAAAATAACCAACACCCTATCTTCGCCCACATTACCCCACAAAACCTGTCCGCACAGCTTCATGGGGGAACCCCCTCCCTTGATCCGGTCCATGAGGCGCTTCTCAAATGGTCACCATTCAATCCTCCTATTCTCCATATTAACATTTTAAGCCCAATATTAAGATAAGTGGTCCACATATGTAAAGCAAACCCTGATATTAACTCCTCAAATAGGCTATAGGCTAGCCTAAATCTTATCACTAGTTGGCTGTATTTGTCTTATTCAGGTGATTAATTAAAATAATAATTGCAGCCTATATTTTGTAAGTATTCTGAAGGTGGCTTGACTGAAAACAAAGAAACAAAACAAGATTTGTTGTCAAGCCAAGTAGTGATCAGAGAGCACTGATGCAGTAAATATTAGTCTTAGTATGCTGCTGAAAGACCTGTCCTCTCCAATATCTGCATCTGTATTAAGACAAGCAGCCTACCCACAGTCATTCAGCATCTTCCGTCTCCTTGTCAAGGAACTGCAGCGCTTTCTTATGGTCCTCAAAAGTCATTTTCTTTCCCTTCCAGCTGAAGAAAAGTTTTGCTGGGTATGCCAGTGTGAATCGGATGTCCATCGTGTGAAGTTTCTTCCGTACGTCAGTGAATTTCCTCCTCTTCTCAGCCACAGCTTTCGTCGCATCTGGAAAGAATGAGATCTTGGAGCCTTCCCATTCTAGCGATGTCTTGCTCTTGTATTTCCCCTTAACAGCGGCCATCACTCGGTCCCTTTCCAGTAGCGAATGAAATCTAATAACGGCCGGTCGCGTAGGTGAATCCTCATCCGTCACAGGCGGCCCTGGTCGATAAACCCGCTGTAGCTCGTTGTCAGCTAGCTTCACTCCCAGGACGTCATTTATGAGCTGCTTTGTTAGCTCCCTCAAATTTTCGCCTTCCCTTTCTTTTAATCCAACCAGCCGCAAGTTCAGTTGTCTATCCCTGCTCTCTACATTTTGGATAGCTCTTTCCATCTCCTCACAGTGCTTTGCTCTTTTCTGTAGCTCAGAGACCAGCCTTGCATTTTCAGTTTCCAAGTCCATAATTCGGCCGTCTGCTTCATCTTGTCTTTCATATATGGCTGGCTGAAATGTCCTGGCTAGTTTTAGCTTGTGCTGTCTTAACGCTGGAAACATCCTCTTGCAGCCCTTTAAGTATAGTGCTAACCTGAGCCATCTCCTGCATTGTTTTTTCCAAAGTTGCCTGAAGTCCTGTTAGAGCATCTGTTGTAGAGCTGGGCACGCCTGCAGAGCTGGGTCCCGTCTTGGGTGTAACGTTAGCGCCACTAGCCATGCTAGCATAGTTTATTCCTTGCTTAGCTGTTCTGTTCTTCGAAGATGCCATGAGGGGAGAAAGTAAGTGCGAAGAAGACACGCCTAAGCACTCGTACTTCGCTATACTTTACACTTCGTTTTAACATAAAATATGGGCAAAAGCTATCGAATATACATGAAAATAAGGAGAGTTGGTCGGGAGGAAAGTTCTAGGCAACCATCACTCCAAGCGGTCCCATGTGACTCCCCAGAACGCATTCTTAAACAGGAAGACCCTCGACTAGCATTGATGTGTTATAGAGCAACACCAACATCTGCCCCTGGGATAAGCCCAGCTGAAATGCTCATGGGCAGGAAGATTAAGACCACACTTCCCTCACTTCACAGAAATCTGATCCCTAAGTGCCCTGATAGAGCTCTTATTAGACGTAGAGATGCAGAGGCCAAGCAACAGCAGGCATATTACTTTAACAAAAGACATGGGGTTAGAGACCTGATCACCTGTTACATCAAGGTGATCAGGTCTTGCTGAAATTGGATGAGGACAAGACATGGAAAGGTCCAGTGTCTGTCACGCAGGAGAGTGGTACACAGCGCTCGTACCAGGTGAACTCGCCACGGGGGAGGAGTGGTGAGAAGGAACAGACGACACCTTCAACTTGTACCACCAAGAGCAGCGTCACTTAGCTCAGACACTAAGAAAGTGGACTCTGAGTTAGAAGGAACTGAAACAAAACACCAGACACTGTGCCATACACAAAGCGACTCACAGAGAGTTACTACAAACCCACCTGAGGGTCAGGTTGTGACTAGGTTTGGCAGAGTTTGTAAACCGGTCATAAGAATGAACATGTAACTGTAATGTAACATCTTGATAAATGATTAAGGTGGGAACTATCAAACTGTATTCTGAAGAGTGGAAAGAAAGAAGAATAGAGTGTTTGTTTATGTTAAAAAAAAAAAAAAAAAAAAAACAGGAAACAAGCTGTTTAAATGACTGTCAATGTAAGTTGTGAACATTGAGTATATTGTGAGTTGCACAGAAAACACACATTCTTTATTACCAAGGTACCTTAATTCTTTATTAAGGTTCTGAGCTAAAGTTAAATTGTTTGTTATAACTGTATTACTGAAAGGGTAATAAGAATTAAGGGGGAGTTGTCAAGGTATTGGGTTATAGGTAACTGACATCCGATGTAACCAATCACAGAGGTCCAGAAGCAGCTGTGGGTGGAGTCTCTGAGACTCAGGGGCCTGTTGAGGAAACACAGTGTTGTTATGTGCATCCTGTCGTGGTGACTGAATAAAATGGACGTTTTGAGCACAAATAAGTTGCGTCGGCCAAGCGCTTATTTGACAAAAATAGCTTAAGAAAACACCACACAAAGAAGCAACTATGAATGTTGAATTGATTGTGCTTTGAGGTTTTTAGGGATGATAGAGGCTGGCTGTGTAATGTGAAAAGCCAATCCTTTCATCTGTGAACAGACTAGAGGTGCATTGATATAAATGTTGCTCCTGCAAGGAATTGTGGGACAGAAAAATCTCCTTTCCTTTTTATAAAGAATTGTCCAGTGTTTCCTATGCTAAATGACATCTGTACTGAGCATTGATCTCCTTTCCTCAGAATTGATAGAATTGGAAGAGTTCTTTTTATGGTTGCCATAACGTCTGAGTCATCTCACTCAGTTAGGAACCTTCATAAGCAAAAAGGACCATACAACAGCAGCACACGGCTGCAACAAATGCAAGACATTCATAGTTCTCATAGTTATCAAGACATTTCACTAAAAGCCACAAATGTCAAACTAGTGGTGGCAAGTTAGGGGCTCCACAGTCAATAGACTTCCTCCTCTAGGGACCATAAATCCAATCCAAACTTTCATGGCAATCAATCTGTATTTGTTGATATATCTCATTCTGAACTCGTACCACTTGCATGGCTTAGTAAGTAACACACTGAAAAAGAAAAATCCCCAACAATGTAGCACAGTGCTCAAATTATTTAGTGTTGAATTTAGAGGCTGTATGGGGCACAGATTGTAGTTTACCTATGATTAAGAAGAGTAAATTTAATTTAATTGTATATTTATAAGGATTGAGTTTCGTTTTTATAGCATTACTCTGTAAACATTTAGTTCTTTTAAAAGTAATAAAGCTGAGAAACAATTCCTCAGAGATCTGATGTATTTTTGTCTTTTTTTTAATTTACCTTTTGTCTAACTTGTTTAATGGTTTATTGAAGCCACATGGAATCAAAACAAACAGGGACGAGACCACGAAAAGACCAAAAGTCAAAAGTTGTTTCAAGTGGCTGGGTATGTTCCAATATAGTTTTATTTTTTTTGAACATTTTTTTGTAATTCTTCAGGTTCTAAGCTTTTAATTCTTGGCTCTATGCGTCCTTTGTGTTTGTAGGTGTTACACATACATACCAAATAGCTGCATTGAAGGACTGGCTTGCATCACGACTGAAGAAACAGTATCTGCTCAATTCTGTGGGTTATGGACTTGCAGGCAAGTATAAAACGAAGTACAATTTCCAACACTTTCTTCTGATGTTGATAATAATATCTGAATAAACACTACTAGAGGTTTGTATAAAAACTCAGCTTTCTTCACTGCATTGTGCTAACCACACAGCCACCAACACAAAAAAAGGTTACAGCGCTGATATTTACAGACTACACGGTAAACCAATGCTGTTTTGAAAGAAATAATGGATAATTAACAAACCTGAAGTTGCTTCTCGACTCAGTCTTTCTTAGAGTATATCATATTGTAACATTTAGTTTGTTTTCACCTTGACATGTACATGTGTCTATTCATGCTCAGAGTCTCATTTCAGGCCCCATACAGAGTGTCTCTACAGTATGTTCACCTCACTGGAGTCAGGCTGCAGTATCTTAAATGTAACTATGAGCTTAACTGATTTTCTTAACCAGGGATAACAAAAGGCATAAACCACAGGATTTAGACATGAGTTAAAACCATACAACCAAAAAACAAAGGCAGCAGATGAAGCACTGAGAAAGTTATCTTGACCTGTAAGAGCAACACAATAATATGGGCAGAGACATATTAGAAACAAAAGTACAACAACACCAAGAGTCCTGGCTGCTTTCATTTCAGATTTCTTTGCAGTTACTTTCCCTGATTGTGTGACAGCTGCAATATGAGACCGCATGGCACGAGCCTGAGACACAGCCACTACAAATATTCTCATGTACAAAACAACAATAACAGTAATGGGAACAATGAAGGTAAAAGTGAGATCTACAAGTCCAGCAATGTAGTTAATGAAATATATACACTCCCCAATGCAGGAGTGATACCTGCCTGGTTGTTTCAATGCATCCTTTAGGATCAGACCTTGAAAAATTACAGAGCATATCCAACAAAGACAAACACACACCTGAACTCTTTTTTGTGTGATTTCACTGGAGTAATGCAGAGGATGACAAATAGCCACATAGCGGTCAAGAGATATGAGCACCATGGATCCTGCTGAAGCTGAGGAAATAATATAATCTAAATACTGATACAGAGTGCACATGAGGTCACCAAGAAACCAGCAGCCGTCTATTTGGACAATTTCAATGACCATGAGGGGGCCAATGAAGAAATCTGAGACAGCCAGAGAGAGGAGGAGGAGGTTTGTAGGGGTGTGGAGCTGCCTGGAGAGGAAGACCAGAATGAATGTATCATCATTTATCATATCAATCATTCAGAAAACAGCAGATCGAGCACATGACTGAAATACAAACATATTACTATTTCTCACAGTTTATATTCAATACCACAATTCATTGGTTTAATAAATTAGTTAATGTCTACTTGAAGTGGGAGATAGAGATGATGACCAGCAGGTTAAGAGCTGCAGTGAGCAGAGAGCTGAAGGAAAGCAGAATGGAAATCAGCATGGTCTCAAAGTGAGGACGTATTGTCTTCCTGCAGGAGCTGTTGAGGAGTTGTGGAAAGCAGAGGTCAGTTTCCTCCAAGGTCTCCATCGCCAGAGAGAGGAGAACCTGCTGAGATCTGGCAGCTTTTTGACCAAAGCTTTCCATCATACAATTTATCACCATCCGCCCAGCCCTCCTTCCTCCTCACCTCTGCTGCTTTGTTCCTCTCCATAGAGATTGAAGTATTGTGCCTTCTTTATTCATCCTCCTCAATGACTTTGGTTTATGTTTATCTCCACCTTTGGCCATCTGCCAAATGTCACAGGTCAAAGTTAACTGAGCTCAAGTGGTAAATGTTGCTCTTTGTGAGAGTACATTCTTGATTCGTGGCTTGAACACTACTATTCCACACGGAGATGCCGGGGCTGCGACCTGCAAACCACTGTTAGACGAGCGCTACAGAGCACAAATCGTCCCAAAGTGCATGTTGTCGGTTTCATATCTTTGTCGTGAATGTCTGTACTCTCAAACAACTCATGGGTGGAACAGTATGAGGCATTTGTTCACACCGAGCGGCTTGAGAGTGGCGTGAAGACCACTCTTAGCAGTTAGCTGTTAGCTGCTGGCTGCTCGCTGTAGTGCTGAGAGCGCAGCGTCCAGGTTAACTTGTGACACCTGTTACCATCAAGAGTGAGATACATGTTTGGGCTTTCCTATGATCCATTGTCGCTACTGGTGTTTGTATCCCAGGTTGATCTGGACGTCTCACGATTTGCCACAGCTAACTGACCGCACGCTGAGTTCGGGCTGGATGTCAACGTACTCTGCAGACTGACGAGCAGGCTGTATGACAGTGTACAGTTCACATAGACTTGGCTTCAGCTTAATAACGATGTATGCGGCTCGGAACGATGGCTTTAAGTAACCATTTGAACGCAGTGCGGAATGAAAGAAATACCCGATGGTAACCGGTGTCACAAGTTAACCTGGACGCTGCGCTACAGCGCCGAGCGGCTCGAGAGGGCCGCGGAGACCGCTGTTAGCTGTTATGTTAGCAGTTATGTTCGCAATTAGCTGCTCGCTGTAGCGCAGCGTCCAGGTTAACTTGTGATACCTGTTGCCATCGGGCATTTCTTTCATTCCGCACTGTGGAGAAGGGGGTTAATAACGAAGGGAAAATTAATTAAATTATGAACAATTTTGAGTTTTTCCTTTATGAAACAGTAAAATGGTTTCTTATTCAAACACTTATTCCAAAACTAACAAAAAGAGTGGACAGAAGCCAGCTAAAGGGAGGCAGCCTACTTAAGGGTGTATTCCAGGAGTGCAACAACTTACCCACCACGCGTGCTCACGGCAATCGGCAATCACTACAAACTGTGTTCCGGTGAACTTTAACACTACAAACAGTGAGGGAAACCACTCTAACGTGTCTAGCCTCCACTATGAGCCGACTAACGCCACTACAAAAACGAAGAAGGGGCCAAAGAAATTACTACAAACAATTAAAAACACCAGTTTGTCCAGACTTATCACAAGAAATGTACAACAGAAGCAAATGAAGGCAAAACTAAAGTCAAAGCCAAACAGCAGCTGACAATGACTTGTAAATTAAAAAAAGGTGAGTTTATAGTGATAAAAACATGTAATTGGCATTTCAATTATATCCTGCTTACAGTTCAAATTACATACCTTAATAAAAAGGTGTACAGGCTAACCCTGTTTAACAATGAGATAGATAAATATATAGATAAATATGCACAATATGCAAACACTATACACTATATACAACAAGATGCTTAGCAGTTCCCGGAAAATATGAAATATATTAAAAACTGGGCAAAATGGAACTTAGTGGATTTGTAAGGTGCAAGATAAAGAGAGATAAGGTGCAGTTTTAATTACAGTGGTAAGATTTGAAGAAGTCACTTAAATTATGTGTGTGCATTGCGTGGGTGTTGCTGTGAATCAGTCATGGCACCAGGTATAAATGATTTCTAGTTTATTTAGTCTGTTTATGTCCTTCACTTTGTTGCCCGCACACCAGGACACCACAGCGAAGAAGTTGGTGCTCGTGACAACAGACTCATAGAACATCTGGAGCATCCGGTTGCAGACGTTGAAGGACCTGAGCCTGTGTCCAGAGGTAGTTGCTCAAAGGAGCAGCAGGGGGGCTGCTGGGGGAGCTGGAGTCGAACCTGTTGAAAAACAAGTTGAACTCGTTTGCATGTTGTTCGTTTTCCCTCAGCTGTTCCTCCATCTCTCCTCTGGAAGCCGGTGATCTCTCATCTCCCTCCATACGTCCCTGGTGTTATTGTTTTCCAGTTTGAATTCCAGTTTTCTCCTGTAGTTGTTCTTACTCTCCCTGATGCTGTGTTTTAGTTCTCTTTGAACACGCTTAAGTTCTGCACAGTCCCCTGACCTGAAGGCCCTCTTTTTCTCATTGATTAGGGCCTTTAGGTCGCTGGTAACCCAGGGTTTGTTGTTTGGGTAGCAGCGGACCTCTTAAGTGGGGACGGTGTTGTCTATGCAGAACCCAGTGTAATCAGAAATGCAATCCGTTATGGCATCAATGTCATCGCCGTGTGGTTTGTAGAGTGCATCCCAGTCAGTAGCTCTTTTTAGATAGAAAAGGCGGCACATTTGCTCCAAGGTAAGGGCAGCAATGTGCTGGCCTGTCTTTCTAAAACCGAGGCGTAATATTCCTCTTTTTCCAAAAGCCGCCTCTGAGGTAGGCGTAAACATGTGACGTGACGTGAAGCTCGAAGTTGGGCTGCGAACAGTGACATAGAATTTGTCTTCAAAATAAGAGCTTTGCATTGCACCCCACTGGAGTTTAGAACTGGGTTCTTAGCGGGGGGCTTTTAATTTGAAAGTAGCGACCGTTCTTGCTTGCCGACACAACAACAAGCTAACACAACTAAACAGCCGCTGAGATCCAGGAGACACTGCATCTCCTGGATCTCAGCGGCTGTCCAGTAGCTCATCTTAATGTCCGCGGATGAAGTGATTGACTGACTGCTGTGATCAGCTGTTTCCCGTTTTTAAAACTCCTCGGCTGTGGGTCGCACAACAGTGCAGGTCATCGACACCTTCGCCCATCTCACCCACGTGGCGGCACATTTCCGCCTCGGTTTTAGACAGCAGTCGAGGCGGAAATAAGTGTACCCTCCGAGGCGGAAAATCAGTGGACCAGAACAGACCCCCAATTTGCCGGCCTCTGTCTAAAACCGCGGACCGAGCCGCCAAAAGGATGGGCAAATTGGCGGCTTGGTGCTCTGTCTAAAAATGACTAGTGGCTTCCAGGGCACCCTGAAGTGATTCCATGGCCTCGGGAGACCATTTTCTCACAGTCCTCACTGTCACTGGTAGCTACTGAACCACAGGCTTGTATGATGGGGAGAGCAGGACGAGGTTGCTGTCTGACCTTCCCAGGGGAGGGAGGGCAGTGGAGCTGTATGCATCTTTAACATTTGCATACAGCAGATCTATAGTTTTATTGTCCCTAGTTGTACATTTGACAAACTGGCAAATCGTTGGGAGTGTGGATGAGAGAGAGGCGTGGTTGAAGTCACCTGTGATGATGACGAAGGCTCCTGGGTGTTTTGTCTTTAGTGCCTCGGTTGCAACATGGATGACACCACACGCAGCATCGGCGTTCCCAGATGGCCGATTGTAAACAGTAATGGCGATAACACTCATAAACTCCTGCGGCAAATAATATGGACACAGTCCGATGGCGATGAGCTCAATGTGCGGGCTGCAGAAGCGCTCTGTCATGGAGATGTGCCCGAGGTGACACCACCTGTTGTTGACGAGCCCTCCTCCTTTCTTCTCGCCACTCGCGGTGGTGTCTGTCGGCTCCGACTGCGTGAAAGCCGGGGATGGTGGTGTTGGAGTCCGGTATCTGCTCGTGTAGCCACGTTTCCGTGAATCACATGACACTGTACTCCTGCTGTGTCCTGGCGAGAGCCTCCAGTTCGTCCATCTTATTTGCCAGGGACCTTATGTTTCCAATGATGACTGCTGGGATGCAGGGTTTAAACTTTCTACTCTTCCTTCTCTGTTTAACACCCGCTCTGCATCCTGAATCAAAGGCTTTTTCTGCGTCCAAGCCTACAATCATCGCCTTTGTCTTATCTCTTCTTATTTGTTCTAGTATATGTAAAGTCCTTCTTATGTTGTCCTGGGTCTGTCTGTGTTGGATAAATTCTGCCTGGTCTAAATGGATGAGATCAGGTAGGAGTGTTTCCAGTCTGCGGGCTAAGATGGAAGTAAACAGTTTATAGTCCACATTGAGGACGCTAACAGGCCGATAGTTCCCGCATTCCTGCTTGTCTTTTTGCTCTTTGGGGATGACTGAGATAATTGCTTCCCCCCAAGAGGGTGGAAATTGTCCTCTCTGGAGGATCCAGTTAAATGTATTAAGAAGTAAAGGAGATAGTTGTGGCTTCAAGACCTTATACCACTCTTTGGTAAATCCGTCAGAGCCTGGGGCCTTCCCGGACTTTAGTTTAGCAATGGCTGAGTTTAATTCTCTTTCAGAAATTGGTTGTACCAGACTCTCGCTCTGTGAACTACTGAGTGTGGGAAGTTCTAAGGAACTCAGGAATGTTTCGATATGGGTTTCATCGGAGGCCTGGGGTTGAGAGTATAGTTCCCGGTAAAATATTTCAAAGCTCTCTTGGATTTTCTCTATTGTGTTTTCGACCGTTCTTGTTATTGGATGCTTTATTTTATAGATTGTATTTTCCATCTGTTGTTTCCGTAGCCTGTATGCCAACAATTTTGCTGATTTACCCCCTGCCTCATAATTTCTGTTTCAAGAAGACACACTTTTTCTGGGTTTCCTGTGAATATATTTCGTCAATTTCACTCTGTATTTTTCTTATTTCCTGTTTCAAATTCAAGTTACTTTTTTATTGCTGTCAGCCAATTGCAGCTTTTTGAGTTTTATCTATAGATCCGCTAACTTTTGTCCTTTGAGTTTCTTCATATGTGAAGTGATGGAGATAATTTTCCCCCTCATTACGGCTTTCAGCGTGTCCCACAGAATCCCTGGTGAAACTTCTCCTGAATCATTAAGGTCAAGATAATCTTTGATGTCCTCTTTCAACCTCTCCAGTACTTTTAAGTCATTGAGTATATGCAAGTTCAACTTCCATAAAGTTTCCTTCCTTTCCTTTCTAGAGCTAGTGTCATAGAGATGGGGCTATGATCTGATATGTCAATTGTTGTAATATTACAGTTTTTAATCTGAAATTTATCTGAGCTGAAGACAAAAAAGTAATCCAATCTGGAGTAAACTGAATGCGGGAAGGAGTAGTGTGTGTAGTCCTTGCTAGTAGGGTGTAAATCTCTCCACACATCTACGATGCCCAACTCTCCCATTAGTGCCTTCAGTTTCCTAATCAGAGGCCGATTCTGTGTAGTTGCTCTTGAAGAGTCCAGTGCCGGGTTTAGCCTAATGCTAAAGTCCCCTCTGCATATTATGACCCCCTGTGAGTTAACCATTAGGTCAAAAACCCGTCTAGAAAATAACCAGTCACTTCCCGGTGGGGCATAAACATTCAATAAAGTTATTACAGACCCTTCTATTCTCCCTGAGATCTTAATAAATCTTCCCCCATCATCCTCCACCTCTGATATGTGTTCATAAGCAAGTGCACCTGATATAAGAATTGCAACTCCTCTCTTGTGGCCTGACTTAAATGAAGAGGAGAAAACCTTTCTAAAACCCAGTTTTTGCAGTTTTGCATGTTCTGATTGACTCATGTGAGTCTCCTGGAGGAAGGCTATCTGTGCTTTTTCTTTTCTCAATTTCGACAAAATTTTACTTCTCTTAATTGGATTCAGAACCCCATTCACATTAAAGGAAATTATTTTCACAAGTTCACTTTGCATATTATCCTAAATAAAGTGAAATTTTCGCTGATCTCCACTACATAAAAATAAGCGGTCCCTTCATATCAAAATAACAGTAATACAAAACAAAACAAGAACAGTGGTTATTTCTAACCAGGAACATCAAACAATTTGTCCATACTTCCAAATGTGAGGCTCTTTCACTCTTCAGCCTCGACTCTGAGGGATAACCTTTCTTCCCTAACTGGGTTAGAGGGCCCTCCGCTGTCACAACAGCCATGAACAGAAAAAACCCTCTTTGTTTCTCGACCCAATACAGGGTAATTCAAATCGTTTCGTCTCAATTATAGCTTCATCATAGTTTTCAGCTGTTACCTGCTCCAGAATCCACATAATCCACGCGTGGTTCACACTTCAAATTAGTCATTGTCCTCCCTTTGATCGCGTCTGAATACTTGCAGCTTTTCTTTGTATCCCGGTACTCCACCGGCCCGCGTCTTGCGCTGACCCCTCGCTGGCTGCCATGACCCCCGCTGGATCCTCTCAAGAAGAGACGCCGGCTGTGCAATAACTATTACAGGCAATCCCCTGTTCGCCAGGTCCGACGTTGCCTCCATCACCGTGTAGGTTTTTGTCCCGTCCTCATGGAAGACTCTCAGCCGCGCTGGGTACAAGGTCTGGAACTTTATGTCTCTCTCTTTCAAAGCCCTCCGTGTCTCTGCATATTCCCTTCGCCTGGCCAAGATGTACGGAGCGTAGTCATGGTCGAGGTTGATTTTGCAATTTCTCCAGCTGAACCCTTTCTTTTGCCATGCTAGCTTATGCACTTCTTCTTTCACTCTGAAACTGAGAAATTTAACGAGGATGGACCTGGGCTGTGCTCCTGTCGGGGGCTGCGGTGCTCGTGCTCGGTGGGCTCTTTCTATCTGTAAATCCTTCGTGTCCGGTATTTCAAGGTTTTCTTTAAGCAGCCTCTCCACGAAGGGGATCATTGCTCTGGGTTACCCATCCTCTGCTCCTTCGGGTACTCCATATATCCTCACGTTTTCTCTCCGTGCGCGGCCCTCTTGGTCTGCCAACTTAGACTGGAGCTGCTCCTGTAGCTTTAGCATTTCTGCTAATACCTCTTCCGCGTTTTCCAGTCTTTCTTGGTTTTCCACAATCCTTGCTTCGGCCTCGTCCAGCCTCGCATTAGCCTTGGTGATTTCCCCTTTGATGTCTTCCAACTGATCCTTATTGTCTTGTCTGAAGTCGCGTAACGCTCTGAGAATCAGGGTCAGGTTCGCCGGCTCTTCTCCACCTCCCATGTTGTCGCTGTCATGGCTAGCCGAGGGGGAGCTAACCTTAGCCTCATCGTGTTGCTGCCCCTTAATATTTTTGTCGGAGTCCAGAGCGGGTTTTCTACCCTTTAACTTAGACGTCATCCTCGCCCCTCTACTTCGTATATTCAATGTGAACTGATACGAATTATATTTCGACTTCTGGGCAAATTTCTACTTTGTTTGTCGAGAGCGTTTTCACTACACTGCCATCTTGTTGGCGACCCCGGAAGTCCTCCGAGGTTCAGCATACCTTCATTCTAGTGATGTGTCTTCCGTGTCGAGGCTTTGAAGCGTGTGTCGAGTAGTCCAGGAAGATTTTTGTGAAGCGTGTATCGAGGCTTGTGTGTGTTTTTTTACTGCTTGGCAAGCCGACCGGATGTGACATGGGGGTGTGGCAACATCGACGATTCCATTTTTTAAATTGGAAGTTCGAGATTGTTACTTGATTTCAGTCGATTTTGATTTAAAATAGAAATATACATACATATATACATATATACATATATATATACATATATACATATATATATATACACATATATACATATATATATATATATATATATATATATATATATATATATATATATATATATATATATATAATTACATTAAAGGTGACAATTTTTGCTTGAATAATTTGTAGGCTTGTGTGGTAGCAGGCACTGAAGAAAGTCTGTATCAAAGCCATAAAGCGCCACAGACGGAGGGGCAGAGTGACCATCAGTGGACCCAGAGCATATGTTGTGATTGATGAAAGCAAGTTCTGCCACAAGAGAAAGGTACTGCGCACATTTAAATTGAATAAATAATTGCATACATTGATGGGAAAGAAATCCAATGAAGATCAAAGTTTGGCCATTTGCCTATATGTCGAACCTGGCAATTGTAGCAGTATGAAGGAGTCTTTGATAGGTTTCAGCTGTGTGGCTCTTTCCAGCCAATCATTTTGGCGGAGCACCTCATGAAGGCAGGCATAGGGCACCTGGTTGTCCTCTTCCCCCCCTTCTGGCGCCCTTCACTACAGCTGGCTAAAAGTGTTAGCCTTCGTCCAGGCTTTGTTGAAGCGTTGCCGTGGCCTAAACGTTGCTCGGCAACGATTACTGAACTGTGTGTACTGTCAACCCTGTTACGTGTGTGTGCGCGTGTGCACGAGAGCGCACAGTGGGAGAGTTTATTCTATTTTCTTTGTGATTAGTGGTTTATGACATTTCTTTATATTCTTTTGGTAACAATTGGTTTCACTGCAACCTGTAATTTTGACTTATGTTAGCTCTATGGTTACTTTGGTCTTTGCAGGTTGCAGGTGAATTTCATTTGATGTAAATCTTAATTCTATTTGATTTGACATTGTGTTAATTCCCAGAGATTTGATCAATTAAGTTCTGATTTTTTGTGTTTGATTAGTTGCATTTAATTTTGTTTGTGTTTTCACCTGCTGTCCTGTGATTTCCCCCATTCAGGTGCTGAGCCTAGGGTGGTAGATTGGTGTCCTGGTGGCGGTGTCCCTCTTGTGTTTTGCACTTTTAGGTTGATTTTGTTTAATTTTGATTTACTTCATGTGTGGTGTTCCTGGGATCCCCTTGGTTTTGGACCCATCTTCCCCCCCACTGAGTCTCAGCCCTGATTGGTCCCCCTTTTCCCCCAGTGAGTGACTTTTAAATAAGCTTTTAAGACTGTTAAAAATCAAAAGTAAATAAATGTTTTGTACCCAGATATGCTGTCTCTGCCTCATTGTAAAACGGACCTGAGTGCCTTATTTAGTTTACAAGTTGTCCTTTAAAAGATAAAAGGTCCCTGGGTGAAACCCCCAGGGTGGCGTTGTTTGGCATAAAATGTCTTCTTAACCGAGTGCTGCCCAGAGCACGCACGCTCCTCGTGCCGCCACACTTTCATTCTTATAACGTCGTATAATAATGATCCGGTTTGAATTGGCTTGATTCAGTCCCCCTGGAACCACAGATGAAGTGCAGCTATCTAGCTAACTCTGTCTTAATTTCAGAAGGTTTATTAATCTGCATTGTCCTTTCCAAATATAAAGCCTTAAAGAGCAGTCTTGCTCACCTGGTATTCTATCAATGCATCACAATGTATTTCTCAAGACAATCTCTATATTCTCACAAATCTTCTAAAGCACTAGCATTGACATTGTGGTTTGTCTTATTTCAGTGTGCCCGTGGAGAGGAGCTTGGGTATTTGGCATTGCTTAAAATTAAAGGGAGGAGAAGAAGGCCACTGCTCAAACTTGTGTGGTGAAGATCAGCACAAACTTTGGTTCCAATCATCCAAAAGTATGTGCACCGTGGAAAAACCATCCTAAGTGACTCATGGGCATCATACAGACATTTGTCTGATCATGGTTACATACACTATCAAGTGAATCACAACAGGTACTTTGTGCATTCTGACACAGGAGCCCACACCCAACGCATCGAACGAGCATGGAGGAGCTTCAAGACTGACATATACCGCTATAGGGGGAATATGACTTTGAAAACTCTCAAAGAACACCTTTTTGTTCATTGAATGGGATCACTGGCGAGCAAAGCTGCACAAAAAAGCAAACTTGCAGCCTCGTTTGCGGACATTAGAGCTGCCTAAAAATTCTGAAGGACTGGTGACGATTGAGCATGTTTCTCAGTAAAGACTTTTCTTAATCAGTGTTGCACTGATTCAGCCAATACAGTTTCTCTGATGAAAAATAAACACTGTTGCACCTGTTTACCTTTTAAAAAAAATAATCACAAGAGTAAACAGTTCAATTACATGTGGCTTCATAATCAGAATGTCATTTTTTTTGTCTTCCAATTTTCAGCCTTCGAGGAGCATACCTAAAAACATGCCTACACACTTACATGAACTTGGAATATAAGCAGTCCATAACAGTGGTCCATTGGGTACTTTGAAAGAACTTCTTAAGTTACAACAAAGGCAGTCATTTTCATCATAGAACAGTGATGATCTCCTAATTGATTTTCTGAATTTTAAGAAATTTGGCAGAACACCATAGGTTTAATACTTTTTTAAATGGCTAGCTGGTAGTTAAAGTTAATAAAAAAATTGCATACTGCTATGATTACATTACTTTTGTGGTTTGGTCACGCCAGCCCAGCATGTTCCACCATTACATCCCCTTAGTGTTGGTGAGTAGTAAGCTCTGCATTACTATGCTAATGCTATTCTGTTCTTCTGATTTTGTACTTATGTTTGCCAGCCAGTCTAGCCTTTTCCTGTAATAAAAGACCAATATTTATTTATTTATGTAAATGCTGCTCTCCATTGAAAATTAGCTTGCCCGAAACCAAAACTACATTAAATCTTTAAAGTGCGTCTTTCAAGACTTCCTGTTAGCACTCTGATCGAGTAGATGTGCGCGTCGGAGCTCCCAACCTTTACCACTTCTACATGGTCATTTGACCACATCTATCCTTCCTCTGCCTACACGTTTTGCATTTCACAAAATTCGAGAGAAACCATGGCGAAAAGAGCAAAGAAGGAAGAACAGTGGCGAGAGGAATCTAACATCACTAGCTCGATCTCAGCATTGCTAACAACGCAGCTAGCAGAACACATACAGTCACTTTTGGTGGAGATAAAAGACACCTACGCTTAATATGAAGCTAAACTGGACTCCGTACAAGCTACCATGAATGACCACCAACAACGCATTGAGAAGTTGGAGCAGTTTGCGGACTATATCGGAGATGTGGATCCTAAGCTAACTGCTATGGCTTCTGAGAATGCCAAGCTAAAATAATAGACCTCGAAGGGAGAAGTCGCCGCAACAATATACGCATCATCGGTCTCCCTGAAAACATAGAGGGCTCCCAACCGACTACCTTCTCTTCCCAACTGCTTTTCGATGTGCTTAGTACCGATGTTCTGATGTCTCCACCTGAATTAGACTGGGCCAACCGCACTCCAACCGCTAAACCGGGGCCATCGGGTAGGCCGCGGGCTGTGCTAATCTGCTTTCACCGATTCCAAACCCAGGAGCAGGTGGTGCGGGCGACCCGAAAACTGCGGGGAAAGTTGAAGTACGACGACCACCCCATCCACATCCTGGAGGACTACACTCCCGAGGTTGCACAACAACGCGCTCAGTACCGAGATGTCATGAAGAAGCTATATGACCTTGGTCTTAAACCTGCCCTCCGCAACCCCGCTAAGCTCTTTATTGTGGCTGAAGACGGATCGAGGAAATTTCTCCCCGGGGTGAAAGAGGCTACAGACTTTGTTACTTTGCGTCTCCAAGACGTACAGCCTGCTGGTAACTGATATTTCACCTGTTTCAGTTTTAAACACAGTCGTCACTACTGTGCTGTTTAAAGGACACAGGCTGACTGTTACTGACACTTCACTTAGTCGCCACGCTTGCAGTCCTCACTACTGTACTGTTTATTGGGCACACGCTGACTGTTATGAAGTGATGTGAGGCGGTGTTATGAATGCATCTTTTTTTTTCTTTTCTTTCTTTATCGCTGAGCACGTGCCCTTGTTTCTTTGAGATTGCAATATCTTAATATGTTTGCTCTTTTCTTTGTTGTTTACATAGTTATCAATGTTGGCATGATATGTCTGCCCAATGATGTTTAGTGACCAAAACCTAAAATGTTTAATTGAAATGGGAGGTGGGAAGTCCGGAAAGAAGGAAGTCTTACAGTGCAGTTAGCACTACAGTGTAATGGACACAAGAGTTTGTTTTTCCTTTTATGTGGGAATTTGCAGGCACACCTTTTTTTTTTTCTCTTTTCTTCTTTCCTTCTTCTTTTCTTTCTTTTTTCCTCTCTCTCCATTGCTCATTTATCTTCCCAGTCTCTTCGCAGATGCTCACCCTGTCTGCCTCGGCGCCTCCAACCCAAATCGTCTGTTACAGATCTTCATACATCCTGGTGCCTTCAAATATGCACTTAGGTTTATTTCCTGGAATGTGAAGGGGACGGGAGTAAAGCTGGGCCGAGTAATGACCCACCTGAATCAGCTTAAAGGTGATGTATGCTTTCTCCAGGAAACGCACATGCTTAACACGGAGACAATTCAGCTTAAAAAAGGCTGGGTTGGAGAGGTTTTCCACTCAACATTTAACAGCAAAGCCAGGGGTGCTGCCATACTAATTCGCAGGGGGGTTCTATTTACTGCAGATGGATCAATATCAGACCCGCAGGGGAGGTATATGATGGTTTTGGGGAAACTCCAAGGAATTCCTGTTTCGTTTGTATGTGTCTACGGCCCCAATTGGGAAGATAACCTATTCATATCTAGATTATTTACATCCATCCCAGACCTTGAAGGTCATTATATAATCATGGGAGGCAATTTTAATTTGGTTCAGGACCCGGTGTTGGACCGATTATCCAACAAAGCCACTCCACTATCCAAGTCACCAAAAACTTTAACTACCCTGTCACAACAATTTGGCCTTACTGACCCGTGGAGACATAGATTTCCAGATTTCAAAATGTACTCATTTTTCTCCCACGTCCACCACTCCTACTCTCGGATTGATTTTTTCTTTTAGATGTAAGGCTACTTTCAAAAATAATTACAACAGAATACCATAGTATCGCTATTTCTGACCATGCCCCAACCTCTCTTGATCTGGCTTTGTTTACACGACCGCAGCCACTGAGACCCTGGAGGTTTAACTCTGTCCTTCTAGCGGAAGAGTGTTACAAACAATTTCTGCCGTCGCAGATTACCATGTTTTTTTAACTGAACGACTTGCCCCACACAGGCAGAGGAATACTTTTGGAAGCTACCAAAGTTTCTATTAGGGGCCACCTTATCTCATATTTATCGAATTCCAAGAAAGTTGAGAATGCAAAAACTGCCAGACTTCTTAAAGATATAAAGGCTATTGACGAACGCTATGCTGCCAATCCGGACCCAAGCCTGTATAGATAATGCCTTAAACTGAGGTCTGAGTTTGATCTTATTTCCACCACTAAAGTTAGCACCCTGCTACTAAAATCTAGACAGCGGTTCTACGAATCAGGAGACAAAGCAGGCAAGTTACTCGCCTACCAGGCAAGGACTGAAGCAACCTCAAGGCTAATTCAAGAAATTAAATCAACTACGAGAGAAATATTTCATGATCCAATGGCAATTAATAATATCTTCGCAGAATTTTATACCTCTCTTTATACCTCAGAGCACCCTCGTTCACCGAATAGTACACTGGACAAAATTGAGTTCCCCCAAATCCCTGAGGACAAGGCAGAAATGCTAGGAGCCCCTATCACCACAGCTCAGGTTCAGGAAGTTATTAAATTGCTCCAGAGCTGTAAGTCACCTGGACCAGACAGTTTTACCGCTAAATATTATAAGTCCTTCTCAAACTTGCTTAGCCCGTATCTGACTGATATGTACAACGAAGCTTTCGCCCTAGGTCACCTCCCTGATACCCTGTCGGAGGCCTCCATCTTTCTCCTCCTTAAGAAGGATAAGGACCCCCTCCTTTGCGGCAGTTACATGCCAATTTTGCTTTTGAATGTCGATTTTAAAATCCTTTAAAAAATTCTCGCCCTACGACTTCAGACTGTTTTATCACCTATCATAGATCTGGACCAAACCGGTTTTATGCCAAACCGTCAATCCTTTCATAACACTAGGCGCTTGTTAAACATTATAGCTTCATCCTGTTCTCTCTCCCCAGAAGTTGTGGTCTCCCTCGACGCGGAGAAGGCCTTTCACCAGGTTGAGTGGAGTTTTCTACATGAAGTGTTGGCCAGATTCGGGTCGGGTGGTGCTTTTGTTAAATGGGTTAAACTTCTCTATTCGTCTCCAAAAGCCTCAGTCCGAACCAATGATATTTCTTCTTCTCCATTCACTTTAGGTCGCGGCACAAGACAGGGCTGCCCTCTCTCCCCACTTTTGTTTACTCCTGTCATAGAACCGCTGGCTCTCTGGTTACGCTCGGACACTGGCTTCCAGGGTATCACTCTTTTAGACACAGTACACAAAGTTTCCCTATATGCGGACAACCATCTTCTATATGTTTCAGACCCAATCAGTTCATTCCTTACTATTTTTAAAATTCTCAATTAATACAGCAGTGTTTCCGGATATAAACTCAATTATCAAAAAAGTGAGATGTTACAAATAAACGACTTAGCCAAGCAACCTCCCCAGTCCATAGTATCGTTTAAATGGTCAAATAATGGCTTCCGATATTTAGGTATTCACATCACCTCATCTCTCTCTGATCTTTATCACAAAAATCTTGCCCCCTTGATTAAAAAGACTGAAGAAGATTTGGGCCGTTGTTCGGCTCTACCCCTATCGCTAGTGGGTCGGATAAATTTAATTAAAACGGTTGTTCTCCCCAAATTCTTATACCTCTTTCAGCACCTTCCTGTTTTATTGACTAAATCATTTTTCGACAATTTGGATAAGAAAATCTCAACATTTCTATGGAATGACAAACAAGCAAGAATCCGCAAACCGATTTTGCAGTCCCTTAAAGACAAAGGCGGTTTTGCCCTCCCTGTATTTGGATACCACTATTGGGCAGCAAATGTGCAAAAGCTTCTCTTTTGGATGCGTGAAGATAAAGAACCCTTGCCTGTGTGGGTACATTTGGAAAACAAAGCTTCCCCGTTTTCATTACGCTCAGTTCTGTGTGCACAACTTCCGCTGCCTGTGTCGAGTATGGCTAACTGTCCTATCGTAGCCATCTCTTTAAAGATCTGGAGTCAGTTTAGAAAGGCTTTTGGCTCCATCTACTCTGACTCCCATGCACGGAAATTGCACCTTTGAACCATCTAGGTCGGACTCAGCATTTTGGATTTGGCACAACAAAGGCATAAAATCAGTTAATGACTTATACACAGACAAGGTCTTTTCCTCTTTTGCACAACTCCTAACAAAGTATAACCTCCCGCGACATTATCTCTTTTGCTTCTTTCAGGTTCGTGACTATGCCAAAAAACTATTCCCCCACTTCCCGAATCGCCCCCCAGAAACCTTAGTTGACACTCTTTTAAACAGAGATCCGATCGCTAAGGGATGTATCTCTTTCCTATATAGATCTATCTGGGCTGCATCTTCAATCTCCCTTAATGCTGTTCAAAGTGCATGGGAGGAGAGCCTCAACGTCAAACTAACTGAGCAACAATGAGAATCTGCACTCTCTCCTATTCACTTATCATCAATCTGCTCTCGACGCAGGCTGATTCAATGCAAAGTGTTCTTCAGAACCCACGATACAAATGCAAGACTTGCTAAAATATACCCCTCTGTCAGTGATGCTTGTGGTAGATGTGACTTCTCCCCTGCAAATCATGTTCATATGTTCTGGTCCTGTGCTAAACTGAGGTCATTCTGGTCGTACATATTTGACATACTATCTCTAGGGCATACGGCTACGTTATTGCTCCAAACAGTCTATCTGCAGTTTTTGGTATTGCTCCCTTTACTGGCGCTCCTAAAAATCTGAAGCAAGCCTTGGCATTTACTACCCTGTTGGCCCGTCGGTTGATTCTCCTTAATTGGAAACTCCCCAATCCCCCTGCACGCTCTCGCTGAGTTGTTGAGGTGCTTCACAACTTGAAACTTGAAAAACTCAATGCCTGTTTCGTCGTTGTTATGCATTCACACAAAGGTTTGACTCATATACATTCACAAATAAAGCCTAGGTTGCTTTTTGGCAATAGTTTCACTTGAAAAATGATTAATGTCTTACTGACCAGTGTAAGAACTTGTAATGTAAATCTGATGCCAGAAAACATGCTCTATGCCTTCAATAGTATAAATCAAATCCATAAAATAAATAGCTAAAGTAAAAACATAGTTTAAATGAAATAAATAAAAATAAAAATAAAACATTACAATGGATTTGAGTATGTGACCATACAATATTAAAAATATAAGAAATTATCACTTTTCGGGAAGGGGTTCCAACCAGGGCCATTTCTGCCTTTATGGGGGCCCTGTACAATATTTCTGAATTGCTCCTGCAATGACAAAACTCATCAGGTTACCAAGCAAAAAAGATCTGAAGCAAATATTCATACCTTAGAATTGAGTTACGTTGCACTAATGCAGAAATTCGTAATATGTTTTTATATTAAACATTGGAATATACAGTATAGTATCCCTTTAAAGCATGCACCCAATTTCAAAGTTGTCACTTTTAAGCAGTTTACAACACATTGTACTTGTTAGAGTTATAAACAAAGATAAATGACTAATGAGCACTATGTGATACTGAAGGAATATTTTTGTGTACATTTCACAGGGTATTACAAAGTGGACTACTTGTGCCAAAAAATATTCTGTGGGCAGAATTAACGGTCATATATAGTATAGTTTACTTTAAATTGACTTTCATTTGATAAAGTAATACATTAAAAACAGAACTGTATGAATGTAGGCACATTTGTTCAAATCATGTCACAATAAATATTTTAATAAATGTGGTAAAGAAAGATGCAACTAACTCAGTAGAATTAACAATAATCCACTCAGAGCAATAATCCACTGCCACTATAGTCCATTATAATCCCACAATAGGCTTAATATGTAGTAGTGTTATTTAGCATGCTTCACATAAGAGACCTATAAACTGAGGACACACTAAAATTGATAAATTAATCATAGAAATAATCCTAAAGTAATGTTACGTGGCAAATATTGAACAGCAGAGGAGGTCTATGACGGACAAGCAGCTCCCCCTGGACGAGGATACAGCAGACATAACAGACATCTGCCTAACAACACACCCTCCCTCTCAAATGTAATGCCAACGCACTGGACCTGTTATAATTAACCAAAACGGGTGTCACAGTCATCAGTCTTATGGCATTCACATGTGACATATACATTTTATTTTAGCACTTTCCTAAAGCAAACACTTAAGATAGCTAAAGACTCGGCACTAAAGCTCCCTCTCCACCCACATCATGAAAACAAACCTCACCTTTATTCTGTGAGCGTTTGTCTTCATTTAGATTTTCTTTTTTCTGAACCAGATGAATACGTTTGTTTTGACGCCATGCCGTAAATGACCGGTACCGGCGGTTCAGCTCAACTCACCCCACCTCGCCGCTCCTTGCTTAGTTTTACTGGTCGCCATAGAATTGTGGCACGGTAGACACCAGATCTGACCAATCGGTAGAAAGCAGATCTGACCAATTAGCGGGCCAGATGCCGGGCCAGAACATCTTTTCTGTCGCGTCACTCCTCAAATATTGAGACTGGACTTGCAACTTGAGGGGGGCCTCCTAGTGGTGCAGGGGTCCTATGCACCCGCATAGTCCACATACAGCAAGAAACGGCTCTGGTTCCAACGTTTGTGGCAGATCATCCAACCAATCACAGGCGGAGTTCACAGTCAGGAGGCAGCCTGGCCAGATGGACTATCTCCAGCTTTCGACGAACTTTAGCCATTAACAGGTGTAAGCTATTTAAAATAGATATGTCTTTTTGCCTCTGTAAGTTACCAATGTAAACATATTACCAAATTATCATTATATAAGTGTGTTTCCTCCAGTGACAATTCACCGGCGGCGGCGAGGCGTGGTAGCTAGCTAACTAAGCTACTGAGGCTAACGCTAGGCTAACAAGCCTGCCTGAGACTGAAAACCTGAAACATTGCTAGGGTGGGTCTTAAAATACAGCCTACCAGTTAAACATTGCTGTTATGTTGTGACTAGCCACATATTGTTAAATTAGCCAATTGTATTTGTATTTTCAAGGAACATGACAAAAATATATATTTTTTAAATTTAAACTCAATACTTCTGGTATTTGTTCCAAATAAAAAGCCTCTAGCACTTCTGAGGACAGAATCGCTTCATTTATTAACAAGGCTTTATTAGGGCCCAAGCACAGAGTTGCGTAAAGGCCCTATAAACAGGTTTCTGTGCAACGTCATCATAGACATGCTCGCACAACTAGGGGGCAGAAAGCAGCACTCTTCACGGGATATCTAACAACAAAGCAGAGATGACAAGGAGTTGTTGTGCTGTAAACTGAAACAACCACAGAAAAGATGGAATGAAAATGTTCAATATTCTGAGGGGATGCCTTTGCTAAGAATATGAGACGATTTCATTAAAAAGGGTGTGTTGGGGTCCTGGTGGCCTTAAAGGTAGCCAGAGTCTGTGCAGCGCCCACTTCATGCCTGGTATGTTGCTGTTTGCTAGCATTAGCTAGCTAGGTAATGAGTAAGTTAGCACTGTCTCTGATTCATACCAATGATATCTATATAATATTGGTTTGATTCAGTGACTTAGGTCATAATGTAACTAACTGGCCAAAGGGGCAGTTTTAGGGGGCTTGAGTGAGAATCAGGGGGCCCAGAGCACAGTCTGGGTCTGTGGGACTTGATGGAGGGTGTTTGGGGGCTGTGGGACAGCCAGGCCACTGAGAGGCAAGCCAGGCAAACCCTGTGGCACAATGAAAGTGAGGTGGGATCCGGTGTTGTGCCATAGTATGCATCCCTGCTGTGGTGAAATGTTAACACCTTTATCAAACATGTTTTATAAGAGTCCTGACCTGAACACATCTACATGCCAATTACAAGTCATACTCACCTACTGGCAACAAGTAACCTTTCTGTGACAATCAATATTTGATTTACATAAAAATTTGGTCTGGGTCTACAATTGATAAATTGAAATGTAACGTATAATCAATGGATGTGATCGACACATAGTGGCAAGCCTTTCCATAAGCACCAGCTGTCCAAATGACAGACTACTCATTTAAGTCCGTCTGGCTACTTTATTATATTAGTTTGTGATTCTAATAAAATAGTTTTGTTAAACAAGTTATGCGTGTACATTTTACGACCACTCAGCATCAAAACAATGCAAGCAGGATTAGAGAAATGTGGTTATCTGTCTGCAGGGCACAAAATTAGCACCATCCACCAGCCAAATTCCACTAAAATATGCAAGTGGCTGGTAGATTTACTTCAGTCACCAGCCAAAAAAACAATGTTGATGTATAGGGGTGTAACGGTACACAAAATTCACGGTTCGGTATGTACCTCGGTTTTGGGGTCACAGTTCGGTACAATTTCGGTACAGCAGGGATAACAAAAACAAACGTAGAAAATAACATTTTTGTCATTTACTTTGAAAAGTGTTAACAGTCAGCAGTGGCTCCTTGGCTACAATTCTGACTAACAGTTAAGGCACTAAAATACTGGCATATTGTCAGTAAGAAATAATACATGCAATAAACAATAAACACAAAAGTCAGTAATGCTCCATTGTAAGCATCCTCTGACCTGTTGATAATTCCTGAACAACTGCAGCATGCGCTCATTTATACAGGTGGTCATTTGAGTGGGTCCCCAATTCAAATGATTAGGAAATAAACAACTGTGTTTTTATTTAAATATTCGCTTTAATTAAAAAAAAAGAAACACACATTTTCATTTAGACAACTGTATTATTCAAGTTTCTTGCCAAAAACTCAATTTTACAAGAATTACATTTTATACATCATACCTTTATAATTTACCTTCACCCAATACTCATTTTTACTGAATAGCACTGGAACGCATCATGACACCATACACCACAGCTGCTGCCTGCAGGATGTTAACAGCTAACTAGCTGCTAGTGCGCATGTGTGCACTAAGCTGAGAGGTTGTATCCTACAGAGTAAAGAGCGGAGTAGTCTTTAGCCAGTGAAGCTAGCCGCTAGCCAATTAGCCCCCTGTCAAGGACGGGCAACCCGGTGGAGCTGAGTACTTTAGCCTTTCCCCGCGCACAGCAGCACGAAACCCCTGGTTACCCATCTCTTGATGATGACAGATGTTAGTTATGTCTGGGAGTGTTAAAAATGACCCTGGCTGTAGCCTTTAATGTACAAACTGTTTGACCATATTTTTAACTTGAGTCTTGCCACCACTCCTATTCTGTCCTGTGTTTCAGACAACTGCAGTTTTAATGGCTTTTATGTGTTTGGAAATTATGTTTTTTTTGTTTTTTTTAGCCCCTAAGCGCAAGAGGAGGGATTAAACCAGCTCTGATCCAGAAACCACTTCATCTTCAGATGACTCTTCTGAGGAGAGGAGGCAAAAGAAGAAAAAGGGCCAAAATGGGAAAGGGAGACATTTTCCCCAAAGAGGTATGTGCCTTTTTTTGTATCTCTTACTCGAGGCTGCTATGGTACTTGAACTTTATTAACAATAGTGATAATTAATAATTTCATTTTTTGTATTGTACTTTGGAGTGTGTGTGTATGTTAGTGGGAAAGGGGCTGTGTAAGAAATTATCCACAATATATACTACACATACTTCTTTAGCTTTTTACTTTTTACTTTTGTAACCCAATCTAGGACAGGAATTTTCTTCACTATTTAGCCTTTTGGTGATTGAATTTGTCCTATGTAAAATGTCTAGTTTTGTAGTTAAAGATGCAGGAGACGTCCAGCAACGCTACCATGTGTTGCTGAGGTACAAAAAATGCCGAAGTTTGAAGTGGACTGCCAAGCACTACAACAATCACATAGCAACAATATCAAACTCCGCAGTTATTGCTGAAGTAGCAATTGCTGTCCCAGATATGATCCCACCACCATGAGTAGAGAGCCAGACACTAGCCCCATTCACACTGCCGTTTGCATGCGGGGATCCTGCACCAATTCTCCGCACCCTCCTCTGTGTGAAAGTTTCAGATGCGGAGAGGGGGGAAATTTCGCTCCGGTGTTGATCCGCCTCTGGACGTAGAATCAGTGTAGCACTATTGGTAAACCGCCCCAGTGTGAACGGATAAGCTGGAGGCGCGGAGCGGGGGCGTGTCGGTCTGACTAGTCTGATAACTGCACAGGTCCTTTACTCAACTAAATACAGAGAAATGTCCCACAAAGCAACGTTACAGGACCAAACAAAAGTAACATAGTAACTGTAACTGTCTTTGGCAACTTATATGAGGAAAACAAATACCACAGCTGTAGGTGGAGAAGCTTCTGTCCTCCTGTCTGTCCTCCCGCCCGTCCTACCGACTCTTCGTCACATTATTGCCCAAAAACAGCATCTGTCACCGGCAAAAAACTTCAACACACCGAGTGTTTGTGATGAAAATAAATCACCGTGACCGTCAGCCCTCCCGATCGAGACTTCAGGGAACTTTCCCCCGGAAAACAGCCTCCATCCCCGTGAGTGAGGGAGTCAGACAGCATTCAGTTTACTGATGGTGATTATGTAATTAAGTGCAAAAAACGTAACTTTGTCACTTTCCATGATGTTTGGTGGGTCAGGATCTCAATCACTATACATCATAACAGCATCCATATGATTATAAACTGTCCCGGGTTTAGATTGACGGGGGACACCTGGGAAACACTGACGTCATCAACATGACGTGTACCGTCACGCCTCTTTAGGAGCCACAGCGCCAGCATTCTGTGTGAATTACACGGCGGTACGGCGGAGAATTGGCAAACCACTGCTCCGGAGGTAATGCGGAGACGCTGTGTAAAAACGGCTACTACTTGCCTATGCAAATTCTACGAAGGCATTTATTAATTGACTGCCTGAGGTGAAGGACACCATAAAAGAAAATGAAAAAAGATAGACTGTTGCTCCCTGTTTGAGGACTTGAAGTTTTGTTGTTGTTAGAGCAGGGCAATATGTCATTGTTATGGTAGACAACAGAGATTGAACCCAAACGCACGACTCAACTCAGGAAAATCAGTTCAAAGTGATATTTATTGGTGACATAGTGAATACCACGGTGCAGGAGGAATTAGTGGCATGCTGGGGAGTCCCGGGGTCCCTTGAGGAGTGTGGTGGCGGTGGGTGAAACGTCGATTGATTTGGTGTCTTCTCCTGTAATGGCGGAGCCATGCGTCCACGCGGTCTGCGTCGTGCTGGTCGGAGGCTCCCAAGATGGAGGATGGGTGGCTGTGAACGGCAGCGGCAGGAGAAGGAGAGCAGGTGGGTAAGTAATAGGGCTGTAGCGATACACGTATCGAAGCCGAAATCGCGACACTCAGATTCACGAACCTGTCTCACGCTTTGAGAAGGCAGAATTGCGACACAACTTCCATGCCAGATCAGCCCTATGAGCTATAAATAACGTTACATTAACACCACAGTGGTCGTTCGCCAATTCTCCGCCGTTGTTCATTCACACAGAGCACAGAACACCACTGTAAAGACGAACCGCTGCGTAATTCACACAGAAAGCCGGCGCTGCGGCTCCTAAAGAGACGTGACGGTACACGTCATGATAATGACGAGTGTGTGTTTTCAAGGGGTTTCCCCGGTGTCTCCCCTGTCAAAACCCGGCTGTCTTCCGGGGTAAGGTTCACTGAAGTCTCAGTCCTGAGGGCTGACCGTCGCGGAGATTTTTTTTCATCATAAACACTCAGTAAGTTAAAGTTTTTGCCGGTGACAGGCGCTGTTTATTGGGCAGAAATGTGACGAGGAGTCGGTAGGATGGGCGGGAGGAAGGACGCTTCTCCACGTACAGCTGCGGTATTTTTCCTTGTTGCCAAAGACAGTTACAGTTACTACGTTACCTTCGTTTGGTTCTGTAACATTGCTTTGTGGGACATTTTTCTGTATTAAGTTGAGTGAGGGACCCATGCAGTTAACAGACCATCAGATAGACACGCCCTCCACAATACTGCGCCTCTGATACTATCAGACAAGTATCATATACATAGCTTATTGAAATGTTACATAAATAAAACAAATTAAAAAAAGAGTTTTTTTTCGAACCGTGGGTCAAAAATCGTGATACAAATCGAATCGTGAGTTTGGTGTATCGTTACAGCTCTAGTAAGTAAGCAAGCAGACGAACAGGCAGGCAGGCAGAAACGGCAGGATCAACTGTGGCAGAGGAATCAACAGGTTAGTAAAGCCACACAAGCTGAACACACCAGAGATAACGATCTTTACCAGGAGCCAGGATCAAACTGGGTACCACTCAGGCTGAGAGTATGAGCTGGCGAAGAGTGACTGGGAATCCGGAGGCTTTATGGAGAGGTTGATTAGTGAGACGAGATGCACCTGGGGCTACCTGCTGGGGAGAGAAAACACGCCCATGCACAAGAACACAGACAGGGGAGGGGGAGACAGGAGGATCAGACAGACACAGGGAACAAAAAACAAACAAGAGGAGAAGAGGGGCTGCCATGATGTAGATCATGACAGTCATGTCAATATCATTGGTAAAGATATTGTGTGTGATTTGAGTTATTTGTATTTGTGTGATATGCTTGCAGTTTAGATGTGAAGTAAGAGTTAATAATAGTTGTGTTTTCTGCCCTTCCTGTTTGTAGCATTTAAAAAAGAAAGTTTACAGTTTGCATGTGTGGTTACCCACAATAGAACAGATTTTAAATCACAGTTCTTCCCCCTTCTGTTTGTAGCATTTTTGGGGGTAAAATGGTTGTTTTTAAAGTTTGTATGTGTGATTGCTAACGCCGAAATAAAGTGCTGCAGGAGCTGTGGTGAAATGTCTGGGTTTTTTTTAGTTCAGAGGAAAATACATTTATTTGGTTTATTTTATTAAAATTGGTGGTTAAGGCAGCTGTTGTGTTTACAGACTCTTGATATGGAAGTTAATACTGCGCACTGTCAGTGACGCAACGCTCCGCCACCAGTAGATGTGTCCGTACTGTGTAGAGTAGAAAAGACTGCAGATTGATGTACAGAGAAGAGTGTAAGAGGTAGACAGGTAACGTTAGAGTCGAGCGGACTCAGGCACATCAAAAGTAGAGGTTGTCGTCATCCGTCACCACCATAAATGCCACCTGATTTGCCGCTGTAGCATTGTCCAGCACTGGTTAGCTGTTCAGTGAACGTCACTGAGCAGTTCAGTTATTTGACTGACATCTGTTCATAAATTTAGAAGATAACATTGTTTTTCTGAAAGCTTCAATAGCTCAGCAAACCTCCAGACAAAGACTTTCTGAGAGCGACCATCAGCTCCTCACGAGCAGCGTGTGTTTGAGCTTGAGCTTGGCTACAAACAGCTGTGGAGGCTCCAGGGCCCTATGTGAAGAGCGGGCCACAGTGACGTATCGTGAGCTGCACAGCGCCCTTTAGCCTTGTGTTGGTGTGGCACCCTGGACATTTTATTAGTTCGGATTATGTCTAAAAGAAGTATTTCATTAGTTCTTGAAAATAACTTGGTACCCCCCACCATTATTTTTCTTATTAATTCAATTTAAAACGCCTTGGGTCACTACAAAACACAGGAGAAGCTCACTTGCTTCACTCCATGTACCTGTTGGGCAATATCCACTCACGCCAATAGGTGTCAGTATAGGCTCTTCAAGGCCAGTGACTGGCACTACAATCCTTGTAAACAAGGAAGAAATCAGCTCAGTTGTGAAGGGCAGGACAGTCAAGATAGCAGGATGGAGAGCCTGTACTCACACAAGACTGTCTTTTGTTGTATTTGCAGGTGAGAACAGTGAGAAGGTCTTCATTTTATTTTACAGTACAGTTCTGTTGTAATGTGGCACAAATTACCTTCTAAGTTTAGTAACACTGTGATAAGTGTCTAATAGTGGGAAATAAAGATGCAACGTCCTGGCAGCTTCAATAGCTGGTCTAATGTTACTGGGGTTGGATAGTGACATGGCTTTAAATGGTCTGATGTCTTAACTATGAGAGAAGTGCATCGAGGAAGCCACCTACAAACTCCACAAGACTCCAGAGAACACCCAGGTTACTAGGGACGTGTGTAGTAGCAACCAGATGTGAACCGATGTGGTTTGACTTTAGTTACGGTACTGTTTTCTTCTAATGATCAATAAATGGTCCTGTAAGAAAGTGAAACTATGTTAAATAAAGCTCAAATAAATGTATATTCCTCTGAACTCTGTGTTTTGTCCGACTATTATAAAGGCCATGTCCAATATAATGTGGCAGTACCTTTGTCTAATTAAGCTATAGGCCGAAGCTGGTAGCATTAAATGCATAATTTGATAGTGAGGGTAGGATAGCGCCTAACTAGCATATTTTGGATCTGATATGGCATTGTGTGTGATTTCTAATTAGACTAAGAACTTGTAAAATTGTGTCTAATAGTGTATTAGGACCTCCGATTTGCTTTGTAATTACAATATAATTTGCCATAATGGGTCTAAGTATAGTAGCCTCTATTTTAAGTAATAAGACTTTATATGCAGTTTCTGATTACGGCATAGTTTTGGGTAGGCTATATGGTGCCTAATTACAGTATAACTTTTCTTGTTTACTGTCTAATTAACATAATATTATTTTTGGTTGTCTAATTTGATACAAAGTACGGCTTGTTACGTCTTAATGGCGTATTGTTTTTGTCTAATCTTATACAAAGTACGGCTTGTTACTTCTTATTGCTGTATTGTTTTTGTCTAATTTTTTACGAAGTACGGCTTGTTACGTCTTATTGCTGTATTGTTTTTGTCAAATTTGATACAAAGTACGGCTTGTTACGTCTTATTGGCGTATTGTTTTTGTCTAATCTTATACGAAGTACGGCTTGTTGCTTCTTATTGCTGTATTGTTTTTGTCTAATTTTTTGCGAAGTACGGCTTGTTACGTCTTATTGCAGTATTGTTTTTGTCTAATTTTATACAAAGTACGGCTTGTCACGTCTTATTGGCATATTGTTTTTGTCTAATGTTATACGAAGTACAGCGACCGAGTACTGTTTATGGTTGCCATTACATCTGGGTCATTTCACTCAGTGAGAAACCTTCCTAAGCATAAAGGACTATGTGACAGCAGCACACAACTCTAAGAAATGCAAGATATTCATTATCATAGTAATCAAGACATTTCACTAAAAGCCACAAATGTCAAACTAGTGGGGGCACTTGAAGTGAAGTTAGGGGATCCGCAGTCAGTAGACTTCCTCTTCTGGGGACCATAAATCCAATCTAAACTTCCATGGCAATCAATCTGTAGTCATTGAGATATCTCATTCAGAACTCTGCCACTTGCATGGCTTAGGAGGCAACATACTGAAAAAGAAAAATCACCAATAATATATCACAGCACTCAAATTATTTTGTGTTGAATTTAAAGGCTGTATGGGGTGTTGTATATCAACTTCACTTTTCTCAATTGGTCCAAAAGATTTCAAAGGTCAAAAAAAGTCACCAGCAGTCTTTAAGGCTGAGTGCAGTAGGACTTTATTTGCAGGCAAAAAAGAACGGGATCAGAAACAGACAAAATCTGTGAAAAAAACAAACAGACCTGAGATTCAAAGCCCCGAGCATCCTCTTTTAAACACAAAAAACTGGGAGTGTTTGTTCGGACATCATGGCCTCAACCAATCCCTATTCTTCTTAATTTCCGCTGACATTGCTATTTCTCTATGGAAAATTCTCGTATATCTTCATGGAAAATCCCCATTCTACCTTTTGTACCTGCACGAAGATTGGTGTACGTGCAGAACTGCATGTCGACTAGTTGCTCTTCTCTTCGCCTCGTTTTGGTTTTTTAACATCAGGGCTTTCCCTGTTGCCGCTATCTCCGGCTCTTAGAAACTCAGGTCTACAGGTTTTTTGATAATTCACTCCCCTCCTTGATATATCCCATTATATCTGATCACTCTTGGCACTGCATTTTTAAACATGATGAAAGTGTTACATAATTGGTTATATGATTATGAATTCTGCGATTTGTGGTTACATTTTCACATTTCACATCATCTGACTATAGCACTTTAATCGGTAGAAACACTTTTCAGTCAGCTGGTGTCTAGTGGTATGTTTCAGCAACTCTTTCACTCCTATTACCCTTCATTTCTTACTTTTATCATTATAACAGTTATTTTCAGTTACCATTAGCCACTATTTACTAACTGTGGTTATTTTATACTGACCACTATCTACTTGTTATGGTTATTTTACACTACAGGAGCACACCTTTTAGTTAAGCTATGATTAAGAAGAAAAATGTTGGTGACTTTGGTTTATGTTTATCTCCTAGAGAAGAGGATTAGGGCCACATGTGAACTTTTTCTTTTAGTTCTGACATTAAAGTCAGAATTCTGAGAATAAAGTCAGAATACTGAGATTAAAGTCAGAATGAAGTGAGAATAATGGGTAAACGCCCTGTAAGGAACCAACTTCAGTGAGAGTGTGAGAAGATGTTGGATTTCTTGGCGTTTCTGCATGTTCGATGGGTCCCAGAGGAAGCCATTGCAGTAATGGACGAGCAAAAATTGAGTTAAAAAGAAATAAATGTTGGTTTGGTGCCTGGCGTTTGTACAGCTCCTTTATACTTCCATACATAAGCTACTGTGTGGAAGTGTGGGGTAACACGTACAAAACAAATACTAAACCAATCTTTATCCTTCTAAAAAGAGCCATAAGAATTGTAAATAAAACCACTTACAGAGAAACAACGAATCCTGTTATGGTAACAACAGTGATCGAACCCAAAGACATGACAGATTCTGGAAAGTCACTTGAAAGTCAATATTTATTAGTGACACGGTGAATAATAATAGTGCAGGGGGGGAAGGAGTGACGTGCTGGAGAATCCCGGGGTCCGTGAGGTGAGGTGGCAGTGGCCGGTGAGTGAAGCCTCTTTGTTTGGCGTCCTTAGTTGTGATGGCGGAGCCGCGTGTCCACGTGGTCAGCATCCCGCTGGTAGTCTAGTTCCAAGGCGAAAGACTCACGGCTGACAGCGGGGATAACCGGAGCACTGACAGGCAGGCAAATGACGAGAACTCGAACACAAGCAGGCAGGAGCAGTTGACTGGCAGGCAGGCAGGTGAAAGCAACTTTGGCAAAGGGAGACAACAGGTCAGGATAGCTGCACAAGCTATTTTCACGAGAGAACAACACTGAACACGACTGAACCAGGATCTAAACTCAAATACTGCTCTGGCTGAAAGTATGATGTGGCGATGAGTGGCTGGAGATCCAGAGGCTTTATGGAGTGGTTGATTAGTGGAAGGAGTACCACCTGGCACTTCCTGCAGGAGAGAGTTAGCCACGCCCATGCACAGAAAACACAGACAGGGGAGGGGGAGACATGAGGATCAGACAGACATGGGGAAAAAGACAACAAACAAAGGGAAAGGAGGGGCTGCCATGACATGAGTCATGACAAATCCATCGTTTATCAAGTTAGGTTAATTATGTATAAAGCCAAAAATAAATGATTACCCAGCACTTTCCAAGAGTTATTTCAATTGAGAGAAAATTTGTACAGCCTGAGGGGAACCAATATATTTAAGATACAGCTAGTGAGAACAAACACAAAATATCACTGTATTACAGTCAAAGGAGTTACATTATGGAATAATTGCAACAAGGAACTGAAAACACGTACATCATTAAATAGGTTCATACGAATATTTAAAGACAACATACTGAATGGATATATGATGGAATACGATGCATAGGCTGTTCTGTTATTTAAGTACGTCTTATTCATTAGCTCTGTAATCTGAATTTTTGATTTCATGCTTGAAAAAAAAAGAAAAAAGAATGATTATCATAAAGTTAAAAATGACAGAAATAATAAAGGGGTAGGACTCGATAAGTTCACACTTCCTTACTGCATCTTTTCGGACATGAAATATTTGCTAGACTGTTAGTTTGCTTTTCACTGGTGGGCTTTAGTGATTTTACTGTATGCCTGATGTTTTCAAAGCTTGATTGCTTTTTTTGTTTTTTATTGTCTTATTTTGTCTTTGAACATGTCTGAATAAACATTATTCAATCAAAAAACAAAAAAAAAAACTAAGAAAGGCTACGGATATGAAGGATGTGAAATCCAGACAGGGGTTAGCTAGTAGCGTTAGCATGTTTGTTAGTAATTAGGTATTACTTGGGCAGTATCAAGGTAGTACGGTAGATCAGGGTATTTATTAATTCCATTGTGACTTTTAATTCCATTAAAAATACAGAGATTCCTGGGGCGCTGTTTAGCTCACTGGGTAGAGCAGGTGTCCCATGTACAGAGGCTTTGTCCTTGCTGCAGCAAACCCAGGTTTGAGTCCTGGTGTCAGGGCTTCCGGGGCCAGGGACTCAAACGCAGACTTGAGTTAGTTGGTAGCAAGTGAAGTTTATTAATACACAACAATAGTGAAGATAGGCTGGTATCTTTCGTGGCGCCGGGAGTGGTGGTGTGACTCCAACTCAGGCTCTGGTTCCGGGTTAGTAGTTGGTGGTGCTGGCAGGTGACTGGTTCAGGCTCGATTCTGGTGGTCTGTGATGAGGCAGAGAAAAAGTTAGCAGAGGATTTCGAAAAACACAAGAACTAGTTCAGGTGCGGCTGGCGTCTCTCACAGTTACTGATACAACGATCCGGCGGGGTCTGGAAGGCTGGTCCGGGTCTAAATAGGCGAGCTGATTGCAGGTGATGAGCTGCAGGTGTGCTGACTGGAGCTCCAGTGGCCACGCCCACCAGCAGCTTCCAGAGGGAGAGAGAGGAAGAGCAAAACACAGAGACGTACACCAACTAAACACACCAGACACACAACAGAAGACAAAACGTCACAAACATACACACAGTGGGCAGGAGGCTCCGATCATGGCCTGCGGGTCGTGACACCTGGCCTGGGGCCCTTTGCTGTGTGTCACTCCCCCTCTCTCTTATCATGGTTCCTGTCACATCTTCAGCTGTTTTATCAATAAAAGCAAAACGGGCCAAAAAAATATTAGAAAAAGAAAATACAATACAGACGCTCCTCTCTCTATTAAACTGGTACTGAGATACTGCATTGAGGCAATGTATTGTAGTACACAGCACGCCCTGCCAGAGGTCAGTCTTTGGTCAGAGACACAGCCTCTGATTGGTCGACAGACTCAACCCAAGGCATCATGCGAGTAGCCGGCCAAAAACAATAACTGTTTTCACTCTGGAAATCATGGTCATGTCATTCCTGGTTCCTGTTTGACCAAATCAAATATCATTACTGCTTTCAAATTTGTGTCCATACACCCAGACTTCCTAATGTTCTTTGTGGTTTTTTTAGGGAAAAGGTTCTTTCTATTTCGGCTTCCATCTTACCTTTTGATACAAGAGCAGCCACAAAGAACTCAACAATCACCAATTACCACATGTCATTCATCTTCTGGACGACCACCTACATTTAGCCATCATCCCTCATTGTCGATCCTCGATTTCTTACTTACTGTCCCTGTGTTCAACACAAAGACATCCCGCTGTAGGCCAACGCAGCACCCTTAATCAGATTTGGAGTTTCTATGGCAGCAGATGGTTTGTTGCAAATTGGCCTCCAGAACTGTCACCTTATACTAACTTGTCATCACCGCCGTTCTTTGGTGGCATTAGTGGTCCAAAAGTGTTGTGGAATTTCGACTCGCTTGACCATTCAGAAGAGATGAAGAAGACTCAGAGACACAGATGACTTACATTGAAGTAGTTTATACAGATGTGACAGGCTGTCTCCCTCCCTGCCACTATATGGCACTGTGCCAACTTACTGAGCGTCCTGATTGAGGGGCAGCACAATGCGCCTTTACATATAGAGGTGCGGACACACCTGTCTCACCTCTTCCTCCACTTCTCTCTGGTGGCTGTGGCTTGTCCATCGTGGTTGTTTGGTGTGGCCATCGCGGGTGCACGATCCTCTTCATTCAGGTAACGCTCTCTGCTAGTCTTCCATTGTTCATGTGTGTGTAAAACGGCTGTTTTGGTGACACGATCTCTGTTCTTTGTAGCACAACCGGCTGCTGGGACTGTGGGGGACGCATCGCTTCGCCAGAAGCCCTTCCTGGATGCGCTTACCTGTCCCTTTTGGTAAGTCCACAATTTTCTGCCGTCCAGCGGCTCTGTCACTCAGTTCCCAGCTGATTATTTCTTTGTCTGTTCTGGTGTAACTGGGTGAGTGACCCGCGACACAAGCCGTTATTCCTCCATCTCTCTTGGGTGTCACCAAAATCAACACCAGCAGATGACATGGTAGCCCAAACATCACAGACTGTGGAAACTTCTCACTGGACTTAAAGCAACGTGGGTTCTGTGCCTCTCCACTCTTCCTCCAGACTCTGGGACCTTGATTTCCAAATGACATGCAAAATTGACTTTCATATGAAAAGAGGACTTCAGACCACTGAGCAACATCTGCTGGTGTTGGTCCACTGTGTTTTTTGAAGTCCACAGTCAATGCAGCCATCTACCAGGACATTTTAAAGCACTTCATGCTTCCTTCTGCTGACAAGCTTTATGGAGATGCTGATTTCTTTTTCCAGCAGGACCTGGCACCTGCCCACACTGCCAAACATACCAAAAGCTGGTTCAGTGACCATGTTGTTACTGCGCTTGACTGGCCAGTAAACGTATCTGACCTGAACCCCACAGAGAATCTATGGGGTATTGTCAAGAGGAAGATGACAGACACCAGAACCAACAATGCAGATTACCCGAAGGCCGCTGTCAAAGCAACCCTTCCATTACATCTAAGCAGCGCCACAGGCTGATCGCCTCCATGCCACGCTGCATTGATGCAGTAATTTGTGCAAAAGGAGGCCTAACCAAGTATTTAGTGCATAGAAATGAACACACTTTTTAGAAGGGTGACATTTCTGTTTAAAATATTTTATTGATCTTATGTAATATTCTAATTTTTTGAGACACTAAATTTTGGGTTTTAATTATCTGTAAGCCATAATCATCAAAAGTGCAAGAAATAAAGGTTTGAAATTTTTCACTCTGTGTAATGGATCTATATGTGACCGGGCAAGGTTAAAAATGGGGCCGACAACGCCACCTAGGATTTGGCTGAGGCCTCGAACCTCTTAAAATGACCAAGATTAAAATTAAGATAAAAATATTAAAATGTTCTTTGTGTCAGGGGGAGAGCAGTTAAAAACCAGTGGTGCTTAAAACAGTGAATTCAACCAGATTAAAGGAGTAACTATTTATTTTAAGAGCAGGTAAAACAATTAAAACGTATATACTAAAATAATGCGGCAACGCGGGCAGGAGGTTAAAACAAGAGTCCATGTGTGTCTGCTGGCGTCCACCTTCTGTGAGTCTGGCTTCTTTCCCTGGGCAGAGCCTGTAGAGGAAAACACCGGTCTTTTCAGGGACTTACGCAGAAGGGAGAAGTGTTACCTTCTCCTACTTGTAGCCGCTAGCGATCAGTGTTCGGTGCGTTTTCCTTTTTGTGTTGTCTTAGACTTCCTCCATGCCAATGTCGATGCCGTTCTCGCTGTAGGTTTCCGTTCTGTTCCCTTCATTGTGCTCTCTCTGCTCTCCCGTCGTCCCTCTCCTGCTCCTCTGCCCTTCTGCCCCTTTTATCTAACCTAGTCCAAACTTTCTGGTCTCCCGGTGAAAGTCCGTAATCTTGATTACATGATGGCGGAAGTAAAAACAACGTTTAAAAACACACACACACACACACCACATTTCAAAATAAAAGCATGCAATAAAATAAAGTTCAAACAGCGAACACTAAAAACACAACAAATTAAAAGTAAAAACATGCTTAACAGTAAAATCAAATCAAAATGAAGTCTTGCCTCGTCACATCTATAATGTATGGTTTTCACTTCCTGAAATGAGTGAACCATTTTATTATATTCTAATTTTGATGTACCTGTAGTCCATGGTGGTGGTTCTCTTCACGAGTGTCCAGCAGTGTGTGAGTGCATGTGTCACTGGTGTTTTAATTTGCAGACCTTCCTACTTTTGGTTTGCCCCTGCTGCCTTGTAAACACCGGCCCTGCCCTTTAATCTCTGCTCCTGCAGGGTGCTAATTTTATGTGATAATATTATTATAGGTAAATTGTGTGTGTGTGTGTGCGTTAACTTTTGATTCTTTTTGCTGATTTACTTATTTTTGTTAAATAAAGTGTGCTCTTTAATTTGAAAACCGTCTCTCGCACCGTGGTATCATTGAACCTCTGTGACCTTGTTAAAAGTTAGCTTTGAATTTCCTGGGGGTGAAATTACCCCAGGTGGCATTGTTGCAACACCATAGTTCCCCTTCCACCATGCCACACAAACTTGATCAAAGAAAAACAACATAACAGCACATCTGTGCGCACTGTGTAATGCCAAGTCATTCCTTTCAAACCCTTTTCAGTTTCAGGTTATATCTGCACTTCAGAAAACATCCCTCCCATATGTGGTTTAAGCAATATAATTTAAGCACACCCTCTCGGGTAATATTGCGATTATACAACTAATACCAACACAAATAAAATGTATAATCAAAGTATATCCATGTTGATTGACATTTTGCTCTCAAATTTTAAAGGTTTTTGCGAGTGTGCGTCGCGTTTCCATGGAAACACATGGGGTCTGACTAATACCTGAAACAAAATCAGTCACGTCAGTAGACTCATATGTGTAATGGAACGTAGTTTACCACTCCAGCAAATAATCCAAACCTTAGTAACGACCTAGCAACAGAAAGGATTTTCTAGTCCCAGATGATGAACTCTGAGCTGAAGTGAATGTTTTATCGCGGTCTCGGAATTTCCCGAACACCGTAAAATACTAAATAATAGCTGGGGTGTTTATTTGTTTAAGTCACTTAACAGACCAGGCGGCAATTTGTTACAAGCATTTAATTCCTTCCTCTCAAAAATCCGGGATGAAAATGTCACAAACTTTGCCAGCTTCTCGGCGAATTCTCTGGCATCCTTCTGGGCAATAGTTGTCTAAGTGAAGTTGTTACAGCGGAGGAAACGATTTTGCGACCAGCACTGCTGCAAACTCCTTATCTCTGCTGTCACTCACGGTGGCGGACATTTGTTTCTCCATCGCCCTGATCATTTTGCGGGACACTCTCTGGTGGCGTGCCCGTTTGGTGATAACTCATCCCCGCATGTTTATCTCAGGCTCCTCGCTAGCCTTCTCCCTCCCTCCACCAGGCAGTCTGGTCCTGTCCTCCTCGGACAGCTCCGTTTTATTTTTTCGCCAATCTCTCACTCTCTTGGGGTCAACAGAGAAACGTCTAGCGGCGGCTTCTCCCGAGTTTTCCTCTACATATTTTACGGCAGAAAGTTTGAATTTCAAGCCGTACTTTTTTATTTTTTTGCTCCAGCTCTGACAGTTACTACGTTGCCATGGAGATGGATAAACACAGACTTGGCGGAGTAATATTTTAAGTAATGAGTCAGGCGTGCCGTCATGCTGATTTGAGCACGGTCAAAATGTCTTGTTGACCAATCAGATTGCGTGGTCGGAACTACTTGTTGTATAA